>DWFO01000239.1:0-23030 GCA_018246595.1 Mimoniades nurscia nurscia
CCCGTATAGTGTCAGACCTGTACGAGGTCCTTCCTCATGAGCGCCCGCCGGTTGCAGCGAGGTCGCGGCGGAGACTGTCTCCAGCTACTAGTCGGGCCACCCCGAAAAACATACGTGAGTCTAGCCGTTTAATTCTCAGTCAACATTGGCAATGTTTTTGTTGTAATATATTATAATTATTATATAGGTACCTACTCATGTTAGGTCCATTATAGGGTAACTGCGCACAAACCTTTTAGAATATCATGTTATCATTATAGGCTCATGCCAAGTATGTTCTGGTTCTGGCAGAGAGCACAGCTTTCAAAACCTACTTACATAGATGAGGTTCTCGTTGTATCGTATGAGCAGGTTTCTCAAGATGCCCGCCTCGTGGAGGTCGCCGAGGGAGATCATGTCCTCGACGCCGTGCACGGAGGTGGCGTGCATCGCCTTGATGCGGCGCTCGGGTGCCAGCCATTGCTCCTGGCCGTCGTCGTCGCGCACGCGGATCCGCCGGCCCTCCGCCGCCAGCACGCGCGCGCCGATGGCCACGTCGAACTCCCGCCCGGACACCGGCTCGATCCATATGTAATCACCCTGGAATCAATTAAAACGCTAGTAAGCTTGATAGTTTCATATCTCATCAACATGTCAAGAAGCGGACAAATCAAGGCCGAAGTATATTATAAAAACATAAAAAAACAAAGAGTTAGATTGAGTATTTAGAGACTGAGTATTGAGAGTATTGAATATTGAATATTTTTCCGTGCGTTCGTCTCCAACACCTCTAGAAATATTAAGGAGATATATTCAAATTAACCTAGTTTTAAGGATTATATTATGAATTACATAATATGTACCTATATACTTTTTACTGGTTTATAATTTTATCGGAACCAAAAAGAACCGTTTTCGACCTTTCCAAGAAAAAAAAGCAAGCATTGTAAAGTACCAAAAATCGCAGACAATGGCTGCACGAGTACCTACAAAAGTAGAAAGTCGTATACGAGTACATTATTCAAGCTTATCATCAAAAGCCCAACGAGTATTCGGTTGTCCACAATCGTAATCTCAATCTGTATGAAAGTATGTAATATACGTCTGTCCACGTACAGATAACTGGCGCGTTTAACGTTTCTAATGTTTAATTAAAATATACCATCATAATTTCAATGCTGCGAGGATTGAATAGTATAAAATATATTTATAAGATTCATTGTATCATATCCGAAATGAAGTGCCGTGAGAACTGATAATTATATAATTTCAAAAATTAAATAATTATAATTAATCTTGTACAATGTTTATTAATTTAATTTTAAACGTTGTCATAAAATAAATCGTTTTTTATTTTATTCAATTATATTTATTTAAATTAGTGAGATTAAAATCTTAACTTACATTATTTTCACTTCTTAATTAATTAACACTAATCATTTCAAATAATGTTTGATATTTACCGCAAAGAAACTATTAATAGACCCCATTTGACTTGTACTTCAAGAAGTTTCTTAACACATTTATACTAACATTGCGTAGAAATTCGGTAAATAATCGTAAATTGTATGAATATTGATAATATTATCACAAAGTTCACTAACACATGACCGCGTCTCGCCGACGTCGAGCACTGCTATAATTTCACAACGTTATCATCTGTACTCTTCAATACTATTATCAAATAACCATACTTTAAATACACATAGGTACATACATACCTATAGGTATGTATTAAATGTCATATTTATCCTGTAGCGCGGTAAAAACCATCGTAACATATGCAAAAATGTTCCCTCGGACTTAATACCCTTGCCGAAATAGTGTGCACCTTGCTTAAAAAGTGCATTTATAAAGAACTAATTGATTGGCTACCAGAGATTTCCGTCGAGGATTCTGTTACAAAAGCGTCTACCCTCACCTTGTGTTACTGGGCAGCAATAAATGGATAATGACCAGTCATTCGGATATAGACCCCAAGAAAAAATCGTTTTTATTCAGTCTACGAAGACCACGGTCCATTAAGATATAGATATATGACAAATAACAATACGATAAAAATGTGACGTCACAAGTGCAAAAAATTATCGTTCTGATATTATTACTGAACCCATAGTTCCACTCATCCTATGTAGCATTGGTGCAGGTATATTAAATCAGGTGTCAATCTCTTAACTTTCAGCCTTCGAGTACCGGACTGTGGGTTTCGAATACTAGCACTTACACACTGCTCACTAGCTAGACTTTATTCACATTTAGTATATACCATAATATGTATAATATTTTATGAAATGTCCGTCCTATCATTTTCCATAATGTTCACTTAGACTCAACAGTAAAACAAAAAACGGTTGATTATGATAAAATGATATATGAAAAGCATAGTTAATAAAGGTTAGCAACAATTTCAAATGCATAACGAGATTAAAAAGCTTTAATTTTACAGACAGATAGCCCACCTGATGGTAAGAGATCAATTACCATGGCGTTTTTCATATAGCCGCTTTACAAACAAGTTACTTTGAATTTGTTTCTCACACTCATAATATCGTCAACTGTGATAAGAAGTTGAATTAGAATGTCTAATTCATTCCAGTTACCGAAGCATTAATCATTGCACACTGATTCATTCACTGCAGTGTAAAGTGTTAAACGATACACGTGGAGACCTATTCAATAGACAAGTTGAACGATAAAATATTTATTTTTCTTATCTTTATTTTTATTATGAATGTGAAAGTAACGCGATAAGTAAATCTGTTATGTTTAGAAGTAAACACAAAGTTGATTTTCTCTTAAAATATTGTTAGTCTGAATCCATAGGAAGGAGATAATTATTATCTTTTTAGCATGTTTTATATATAATACTTTACCGAGTCCAGAATCACGGAGTAAAAACTTGTTAGTGTCATAGGAACAATTGTGCTAGCTGTGATAGCTTAGTAGTATAGATTTCAGCTACGCAGTCGAGGGGTACTGAGTTGAAACCCTAGCGTATTTGATTTGTAAAGGTGTATGTTCATCTTTACAAAACTAAGATTGTGTAACGTCGCTGTGACTATATAAGAAAAAGTCGCGAGGAAACCTGCCTCAGGGGTCTCCATAATATTCTCCGAAGTGTGTGAAGTCTGTTCACATTTGACCAGCGCGACAGGCCGCAGCCTTAGCGTTTCTTAGTCTGAGTAGACTCATATCCAACTGTGGAACGACGAGAGTCGAGATATTGGCGGTGATGAGAAACAGTTAATACATTCAGAGACACGTCAGAATAATATTTGTATACTCAACATACGAATCAAACGAAATGTGGGTCAGAGGCTATTAATATTCATGTCCGGTTTTGACGACGCGATTATATTTATCGCCAGACCTTTCGGTACTAGTCGTACTCGCTTGTCACGTGAAAGACAACGTAGTCAGTGTGATTTCTAAGCTAATTATACAAGCTCAATGTTATTCAAGAGGTTTCTTTTTTTAAATTTAAAACCAGATGTGCCGGTTCCATATATTTGTCCATCAGCTTTGGATGTTTACTTTAGCTCAAGTTTACTGTTCGCGGGCTTTTTAATCCAGCTGTATTCAACTGTATTATTAGGCTGTCAGATTATATGACAGTGGAAGCAGTGTTGGTTAATTATTGTTCTTTATTGTCACGTCACGTTCGTTACGGGTTAGGCAGGAGCAGAGAGGAGATATTTATTATTCGATAAACATATCTCCATAAGAACCTGCACTAGATTTTCTCTACAAAAATATCCTAACAAACCATATTTGATTTATATTTGCTACAGTACTAACATAGTGAAATCACTACTAAAATTACTCCACAATGTATCATTTGTAAAGCAATTAATAATACTTAAGACATATAGGAAAATAATGGATCTGTAAATGTAATATTTAAATAACAAAATTACCTTCCTTGTACGTCTTGTCTTTACGTTTTTACGGCAGTGGACCCAGCCCAGGGGGGGGGGGAGTCAAAACCATGGCCCCCACCCCTAGGATCCGCCCTTGCGCGTAAGTTTTTTTGATGAAACGGAGAGATTAGTTTCTGACCTATACAATTCGCAATACCCAAAAAACTTAACAAACACACTGAAAAGAATAACAACATTATTGATTACCACACGACACGACATAACGATGTCAATAAAACTACTTTCTAAGAACTGTGCCTACACGAGATTTCAAAACAACTCCATAACTACATAGTAACACATACCAGTTACTATTTACGTCGCATGTTTACATAGTGGTATCACCATAAATTACGAGCTGTGTATGATGCACGACTTTCAAATAAATATATGCGCTAAACACGGTAACGATACGGTGTGGAACGTGAAACGTTAATTACCAGCTAACAATAAAATATTGCAATGTGACCTATTGTAAACAGTTATGTAACACTTGCAAACTTGCATACCGTCTGATATATCCCTAATGAGTTTCCAAGCTAATCTATTCAATAATTATTGTTGGATATATTACAGACAACTTTTAATAACATAATCGGACAAAATAAAAGATAACATTCTTAATATATGTTAACAAAAATAACGATTTAAAAATATTTCATAAAATAATTTGGCACTATAAACGGTGTTTTTTATTTAATCGAAAATAAACCGGTCCCGTAAGTGATTTTTCTTTTTTTCTCTCTATTTTTAAATTAATTTTTACTTCATCTAGACTTTGTACATGGATTTTATTTTTGTAATATTTATTTAATGCATTAATAAATTGGTCTTAAGAAAACCTCACCAATAGCCGATGACAACACTAATATACAATAAGCTGACCACATTATGTTACAGAACCTATGGATCTCGCGGCAGGTGAGTTCTGACAGTGGACACCATTATAGTGGCAATCGTTCCCCGCCTTCGTGTATGATTAGAGACTAGAATATATCAGCAGAAGACTGTGTATTATGGGACACCTTGAGAGAGACGCCTATGTCTAACAGTGTAATGAAACTGACTAATTTGAAGTTCATTGTCCGCTTTGCTTGTTTCATACATTTATTATACATTCTTCAGTGTCATTCATTTGTGTTGTCATTAATATCATGCGATCTTTTCATTTCTTGTGAATCGATTTTGATCATTCTTTTATTAGACATGATATCTTACAACAAGTGGTTCAATTTAAATTTGGTAAATGATATCATCTGCGAGGGAGGAGGGGAATCGGGTAATGTTTAGATCAAAATATTCAAAGGTGCAGTTATTTAGTATATAGTGAGTTAAGTTTATTTAAGGTCACGTTCTATGGAGCATGCAAAAAACAGCGTAATCTCCATACTTAGAAACCGCCGCGGGACTGCATACATCATTGTTTTAAATATATTTATTATTATTATATAAACAATCACCTTTTCTTATAACATAGGTATCCCAAATAACGGATTACATAAAATTGTATAGGTATAAGTTTCTTAACCGTCTAAATGCAAATTTAATTTGGGAAAGTGGAATGTGTTACATCGAGGCAGACTCCAATACACAACCTTCTTTTGCGTAGGTATTTCATAGAGATCATACTTCAAAAAGATTCCTAAGATATGTAACTATGACGTAATCAGTCAACACAGAAAGTTTATGATAAGCATAAACAATCATTATTATGTCTCAATGCAGGTTCGTTATGGGGTAGACAGAAAGCAGCGTGTGCCAAATTTTCTTCCAAACTTCCAACTTCCAAACTACTTTAAGTGTAAAATCATACAGAAAAGTATAAAATCCGGTTATATTGCAGAAGTTATGTTCGATACCCAACCCTGAATTATGTCCAAAACCTTTGAGGAGGCCATGCTCCAGCAGAGGACTGGGGTCAATTGTTAGTAATATAAGTAATGATTTTGATTTTTTAAACGTGCATATCTTAGTAATTCACATATTGAATTAGATTGTGAAATCGCTCCGTTGTTAGATCGTATCCCACGCGGTTCTTAAAACAACCAGTCCATTGTGCGCGGGCGCGGTCACTCTCGCTCTCGGTATGGCGCTGTGTCCTGTTTATTTTACGGTCGCACATATTGACATTTTGCCGCCATTGCAAAATGGCGCCATTTTCCAATTTGCATTACTTGAAAACAAAGGCACAAGCTTAAATGGAAGCATGTAAAATTTTGTCCAATAATTCATTACATCTACTCAATATATTTTTTGAGCTCCCATTTAAATTGCTGCAAAATATTTATTAATAGAATATTTTTTACCAAGCTACAAAATATTTTTTATCTTTGAATTTTACATGCTCTTTTTATTTTAATATTATACCGACTTTCCAAAATTAGTTTCCAAAATTTACATGAGTTTTCGTCATTTCGAAATACAGAACCAATAATATACGTTAAAAAGGGTGAATGAAAGTTATTGTTCACGATTTGTGCAACCTGAAATTATTCAGACAAGACTGAGAATAAGGGCACATCCCAAGCAAACGTGCTACATTCTAGGCAAGATCACGTTTATCATCTGATGAGATTTTAGTCCAATGCGAGCCTATGGATACTTACGAAGCTTATGGATATGTTACGTTGCAAGTATCAAGTTATATTGGAACATAACATGTCCAGACTCCGAGGCATTACTAGAAAATCTAAATTAGAAAATTTAGTAGTATTTGACCCGGGAATCGAACCCAGGAACTCCCGTTCGGCAGTCGCACTTGCAACCAACACGACCAACGAGGCAGTCAAATAAGATGTTAAGCATCATATTTATGCTTAAATTTTATTATCATATATGTATATGTAATTAAATTTTAACAAAATTCGAACTAACTTAACCGTCTCTCTACCTATATTGTTTTTATCTCTAAGTAAAAAACAAATAAAATAACCCCAAATAAACTGTCTACATCTTAATTGCAATGCAATATATAAAATTGGATTGTTATAGAAATCGAGAAAATTCTATACACATTTTTCAACTTATGTTAATTAAAAATCATTCGTTTCTGAAATTAATTTATATTAATTCCACCGGCACACTGAGTGTGTAGCGCGCGTAAGCAGGGGCAAGGTGAACGCACTCTTGAACAGAGCTAGATTCTGAGACAGACTGACGGAATGTGTTGCCAAACGCAATGATTGGAACTCGCGCCCGCGCCACCGCTCCGCCCGGTGATTTGTTCTACTCAGCCTTCCATACCATCTGCACTAAGTGATCTCATTTAATAACTATTTTCAATTTATGTTGCAACAATCCGCTGATCGCAACATCACGCCTGTAATCCCCGAAGAGGTAAGCAGTGGAGTGTAGTACACTTTCATATTTCCCTAGTCACGTTTACTTCCCACTATGGAATTCACTATGGTGATTTCTACTAAAAATACCAGAGACTTCAAATAAAAATTCTACCAAATACCAGATACCAGAGATTTCAACTAAAAATTCTAAGTAAAAAAAAATCGAATAGTAGTCGATGCTGGATTTGAACACAGGACCTCTTAATCAGTTAAGTAATTGCGCTTGTAGCTACTCGACCAACGAAGCACAATAAAAAATTTATTTAATCAGTAACGACAAAATAAAAACGACAAAAAAAATAATGTGATGTATATACATCACCTTATTTTTCTAACATTATCTAAACCTATGTACGTAATTACACATAATAAATTACAAATATTTATTTATGAACTAGAACAATGCTAATAAGCATTTTGTATAAGACTGTACCTTCAGTAACTCGCGTCTTCAATTATATTAATATTCAATACGGCGTAATGAGAGGCCTTGAACTTTGAACCTGAGACTAGCTCATGTATACAGCATGCAGTTACGGATCGCGGCGCGTTTTCAAGGACGTTCCTCTACAAGATTACCGACAAGATCGCAACCTTTGTGTATCGAGTCGTTGCTGACACAGTTGACTAATCGTTCAATAATGAAACAAAGCATGAAAATCTCTTAGAAATAACATTTCAATGGATATTAAAATTTGTGTAGAAGAAACACACTAGGTCTGTAAGGATAGTAATATTTGGCACTTGGTGCCCTCTGCCTACCTCCTAAAGGACCTCCCGTGATGATATAATAACAATTATTATTTATAAATAATTTGCAATATAATATGAAACCACGTGCCTATGGCGCATAATACAAAGCAAAAGTCTAAGTCACACTGCTTTGCCTACACTTTCGGAAAAACGTTCAATAAACAACATAGTATTTGGGATCTATATAAATGTGGTCATATGTTCCCGAGTTAGTCAATGTAATCATTTATAAAGTTGAAAATATGTACTTACATTTATAAATAATTATATAACCAGCCAGAAGAAATTCTCATGTCCTACACACAAACATTCGTTATAAATGCGAATCAACCTGGCAACGCCGGCCCGACAATCAGGGTCACCAAACATTGCTAACAGGTTAGCCAATAAACGTCAAATGTTCGAGCAAACTGACATATTTGAACAAATTTCTATTTAGGTACATATTTATTTAATAAACATTGGTTCAAGATGCCTTTTTTGGTGTTTTAAGGTAAACCTTTAAAGGTGTCCCGGTACTCTGGGAGAAACGCCGTGTTGTGTGATTTTTACAGCACCAAAACCTCCTCGGTGGCCTAACTTTGTGCTTATTATATTCGCTTGAGGACTCTGCGATACGCCAAAGAAACATAATGATGCCTTAGCGTCCACGGGAGAGGCGTTACATTTAACATACCTGTCAAATTAGTATAGTGTTTTCATTTTTTAACTTTGTAATGACTTTATTCATCAATTCTTTTATTTAGACTTATCATAAACTAGATAAACATTTTAATACATAAACAAAACGGAACCTACCTATAGTATTTTATTATTGAAGATGTTATTAATAATTCCGTTATTTCTATCAGGAGATAAAAGTTATGCGACTCACTCTGGTAACGATCACCATGATGACGCCGACATGTGGTCACCGGCCAGCTCTGCAACAAAATGATTCTATCATGAGATAAGTTAATGTTACATATATGTACATAACATATAAAATTTTGTATTTGTAAATTCGTGGACTGTCTCGTTGGTCGTGTTGCGTGCAAGCGCGACTGCCGATGAGGTCCTGGGTTCGAATCCCGGGTCGGGCGCTACTGGATTTTTCTAATTGAAATTTTCTCATAGTGGCTCGAAGTCTGGAATCGTGCTCGGTGTATGGCAATAGGCTCTCAACCTATTCCATAGTGGGAAGGATCGATTACAATAATAAACATCTCTTCAATTCCAACTTCAGAACAACATTTTTTTATAGAATATGCTTTGCTGTTATATTTATCCAGTCAGTGTTAATCAAATTATAGCTATGTAAGGACAAAAAACTTTAATCATTTCTACTAGATCATGTTTTCCTAGTAACTACTGGTGTTATTTTATATTTAAGACAGGTTATATTTAAGACTTGAAAGGCACGTTTTTATTAAACCAAATAAAAGTAATGCTCATTACCGAATCGTCTGAAAGTTTCGAGAAAAATATTGCATCGCATCGCCATTGTTCTGCGATGCAAGTACCAAATGAACCTCCTGATACTTTGTATGTTGCCCCAAGAGATTGTTTTATTGTTCTATAAGACAAAGGATAAATTCTCAGTAGTATCAAGGCAATCTGTAATACTCCAATGTCTTCACTGGTAGTGTGTGTGGGTGCAGTAGTTAGTGAACCTGACAGTTGCGCTAAGGGGGGTCGTGGTTTCGTTTCCCACCCAAAATAAATATTTGTGTCATGACCTCACGTATTCGTCGTGTCTAAATGTAAAAAAATATCTACACAAGTATATATTTATATGTACATATATATGTAGTTTACCACCTGTCAGGTTACCATAACATAAGCTCTCGATGCTTAGTTTGGAATAAGGTGGCCGTATGTGGCGAAGTCCCAAGATATTCATTTATTATTAAACGTATCGTATTTGTAGAATTTATTATTATTACATCACGACTCGTCATTCACGGGTTACGCAGAGAGCATCGAGAGCGTATTTATCTATGTATAATTTAACATAGATTTTTTTTTATAATCTGATAACGACTTTTTATAGGAAGTCATTTCATTTGAATGTTGAATCCCATGAGATGTTTATAACCACAAGATCTAATTCAATATTTTATTTTTAAATAATCCTCGAAGCACGAACTAAAAATGTTCTTTTTTTCTATTGCGATTTCGAATTATAAATAATACAGCAAAATTTTTATTATACGACTGTTTTCTTCTAACCGTAATTAAATTTTGAGGATGTAATTTTTATCGTTTTTGAATCATTATAACTAACATAACATCTTTTGATGTTATAAAAAGTACATTTATTTAACATTAACAATTTATTATCTTTACATTCAGGTCCTTCATTATCGTTCTTGTGAAATGGACGTAAAATTATGAGTTATTTGAAAATGTTATTTAGGATACCGAAATATTTGGACTTTTGAGTTTTTCGTTCATAAAGGCAAAGACATTTCAAGAATTTCTTTGTGTAGTAAGGGAGAGACAGGGGCAACGTAATATGATTAAAACATTAATTAGACAACCTGTAGTATATTCCTGTGAAAAAGTAATACATGAGCTGTATGGAAAATAAAATAATGGCATTTGTTATATTACAAAAATGTATATTAAACCATTCGTACCATATGGCTAAATACTAAAACTGTTTTTACTTATAGATGTATTTTGATACTCCTGCGCTTGCACCCAAATAACTTTTTAATATTCGTATTGTGAAAATACTACAACTAGATAAACTAAGCAGTGATAGCCTAGTAGTTTGAAATTCAACCTTTCACGCCAGGTGCCCGGGTTCAAATCTTAGCGCACACAACTTTACGAAATGTGCGTTTTAATATTAAATATCACTTGCTATATCGGTGCAGGAAAACATCGAGAGGAAACCTGCACATGTTAGAGTTCTTAAAAAAATGTTCCTTAAGTGTGTGAAGCCTGCCAACCCGCACTTGGCCAGCGTGGCAGACTATGGCCCTCTGACTATGACTACCCTCCCGTTTTGAAAGGAGACCCATGTTCCAACGGTGGAATGATAAAAGGGTTGGGAAACAAAACTAATCTACCGTTACACAAAAAGTCGAAACGTAAATAATGAAATAAATGGTATTAGACACCGTGTCCAATATGTGCAAACATATAAAATGTTCAATAATAAGTATGTTTATACTTAAAATTTCTACTCAACGTTTGAATTTTTTAATCCTCCTTTTGATAATAAGTTATTAGAATCATTCTCATTGATTTTTAAATTAAAATTGTTCAAGTCAAATTCGAAGTCTTTAGTTTTTATCGTTTTATCGAGTATTGTTCAACCCTTTCAATGTTTACAAAAGTATTCGTGTAAGCAGTGGAAGTCAAAAGGGTTTACATTAGGGTTGCAAAGTTAAAAATAAAAGTTTTGTATACGAATATGACTCACCGTATATACATATTACATTATTATATCATTACAACAGCTGTCTAGGGTTTGGCAGAGTACAAGATAGGCAAATATCGCTTCATATATGTACATTCATCATTCGTACAACGGGTTACTTATAATATATTCCTTCTTTAATTTCCATGTTTAATATTGTTTATAATATATTTTTAAAGTTAAAGTTTTAAAGCCGAACTACAGTCAACTAACCTGAATAAGGATTAGATTACTGCTTGAGAACTATCAGAAAACTTTTAGAACTGTCAGTTTTGACAACCATGGTTAAAATGACATGTGTCCTTGGCTTGTTTAATCCGGTTTAAACCGGAATGCAACGACTCTGCCCCCGTAATAAAGATCACAGTAGCTAACATTTTACGAATTTCTGTTTTATTGCGTTACTTAATGTATTGTTCTGTTATTTTTTATGCGTGTTGTTATAAAAAATACATATAACTATTTAATATATTATATAATTATAAATAAGTATCTGATCTATTTGATCCACATAGATTATATGTTTTTGTCTACCTCGGTACATACATACATCAACATTGGCATTCTATATCTGCTTTGTCTTTCCTTCATCTGCCATTCTATGTATGTATATACATACATACATACATATACCTATCTTTATAACAGAGATGTTTTGGACAAAATTGTGAGCTTATAACTTAATATCAAATCTCGAACATTATTTTAACAGAAAACAGCCCACAACCCTGGATGCAGCAACATTTAAATGAGCGTGGAACGCAGGTGTTAATGCCCGAGTGTACGGCGCGGTGCGGCTCGCGAGGTTCGCCTCCAACAATGCAACCACTAATGCGAATGTTACAATAACAAACGAACTGGAAACACATTTTGTATGGAAGCCACTGCACATGTTTCTCGCTTTTCATTTGTTATGGTACAAGCTTAAACACGTATACAAAGAAACTGAATAGTTTAAGACGCTACCTGTGAAAGATGAGTGTTCAGACGGCTGTTGAGCGTATTTGCTAGTAGTATTATTATTACTATACGGTCACACCAGGCACGTTAAGAGGAAGGCAGAGGGCACTGGGTGCCATAAATCTTTGTCCTTACAGACCTGACGTGCTTCGTGCGTGTAATACGCACGCGCGTCGGTCTCGGAGACTTCTGATTCCCGCATCAGCCAATATCTGACCTATTCGCTTAAGATTGATGACAGATAAAGAAGTATGGATAAATCGAATCTTAAATTTAAAATGTGTACCCAATATAAAAATGCTGCCGAGGAGAGCGTTCGATGTCTGTTTTAAGAAGACCTTCGTCCAGCATAGGTCCGAGCCAAGCTTATGACGCTAGTAAAGGAGATAAAAATGATAAAGACGGGTGATAAATGACAAAAAATTAACGTCGTAGCATGACGTGTATAGTATGCGAAGAGGTAAGCAGAGGAGTGTAGTACACTCCCACGTGTCACCAGTTAATTTTACGTCCCGTTATGTAATATAAAATTATGAAACTTTTAATTAGTCAATTCTAGATTGAATTCATTCAAAGTCATTAATTGTTTCTAAAGGTAGAGTCAAACATTAAACATTTTGACCATCAAATATTTTACATCGTATCACAGATCTTAGATCGGACCAGGTGGTCAGCCGCTGCAACATTCCAAGTGCTTATTGTGTGATGAAATTAGACTAGTCTACACAGTTGTAGTAAAGTACAAAGTTTCAATATAGATCTAGATCTATATTGAAACAGTGTAACATAAAGTCAAGGTGAAATGTATTCAGTATTGTGAACTATGAGAAAAGATGACTCGGTACTATGACAAAAGAAAAACAAATTATTTAATGTACTCAGCAGGTACCATGATTATAAAAGTATTGCACTTAAGAATTAGATTTTGAATGTGTCATTGTTCTATGGTCACACCAAGCAAGGATGGCTCCGGGGGAGGGGAGATTATATGGATCATTCCCCCCCCCCCTCCCCCCGGCTGGGTCCACGTCTATAAAAACGTAAAAACAAGACGTGAAAATAGGCAGAGAACCGACTGCCAAGATAGCCCATACTTATAAATGTGTCATTTTTTTAACATTCAAATATTGATATTCAAAAGGGATATATTCAGTGCTATGAATTATGACAAGAGAAAATAAATTCATTTACATTATAAATATACTTTACTTGTTCAAATGTATATTTATATAACAAATTACACTCCCGCCCTCGGTTCATTCGGTTCATTGGCATTAAGTCAAGTCAAGTGTTAGACCTAGTTATGTAGAAGTAAGTAGTCAGTAGAACCATAAGGAATAAATAAAAAATAATCGTAAAATTGGGTCATGACGAATTATAATCAATGATAAAATTAGTGGCTCAGAAAAAAATTACAGTTTTATAAAAATTTATTATATTTTAATTTCATGGGTACCTATTTACATTAAAAAATATATTTATATACATATTTATATGTACATACATATATCTTTAATTTATCGGACATATATAAAACATAGCACAGGTTCTGCATAGTATAGGATAATTTGGCTGTGTGCAAAGATGTCCCTTAAAAAAATATATTTATACCTTTAAAATAACACCATTACCCGGTCCACATGCTTACTAGAATTCTATATAGTCAAAGGTGAGGAAACACAAAAGATGTTATGTTATCACAATTACGTCTTGTTGAATGTTCTGCAAATATTTTCTTAACAAAAACTAGGTATACACATAGCAGTACTATTAAATGTAATACACACGGCAGAATTAAGTTTACAGAGGAGAAAGATATTGGGAATTCCATGTATTGTCAATACGTAGTTATATTGTACTAGTTTGAAACGTCTACACACAACAACTGTGTGGCTGTGGGCCAAGTAGACGAAACTCCAGATGACCACAAGTCAATTGTATTTAACCAGAGCATTTTATGGCATCCTCTAATTGTAGCTTGAACAGGTAGACCTACTTCAATACTAACAAACGTTGATAGAACATTGACCTAGTTCTTACTTCTTTCAGAAGAAAAATTTTCAGAGATAAATGCGGTTTAGCAGACTACATACGCCATATACAACATTATGGAACACTCTGAGATGTTCCCATATCTCCAGAATTTTCTTGTACCAAATGACTGTACTGTTCCACTTCACTACTATTATTTGCTCATATCACTACTGGGCGACAGAGTCCCACAATCCAAGTATTAATATTGAGACCAAATATCATCATATTCCTGCGATTCCTAAATAAGGTACTTTTAAGAATAAACCCTTTAATATACCTAATTAATCCATTGTCCAGCCCAAAAACTAGCACTAACATTGTCTCGTAGTAAACGAGCAGTGGACCGGAGTACACACCGGAAGTCCATTATCGAGCGGGCGTTCATCTCGGCGCGGCGCAGGCGAGGCACGTACAGACGTACACAGCTGTAACAGCTGGGCGATGCGCGGACACGTCTCTCGTTAGAGAAAGCAGTGGGACACAGCTGATTATTTATAAGGTCTCGTTAAAATACAAAGTCCATACAACTTATTCAATCCTGTTATTAAATGTTTTATGAGAGTTACACATGATTAGGAATTAATCCGGCTAGACTCAAGTGTGTTTATTTCGGGGTGACCCGACTAGTTTCGGACCTATACGAGGACCTTCGTCATGAGCTCCCGCCGTTTGCAGCGAGGTCGCGGCGGAGATCCTTTTATCGTCCCTGTTGGACACAGGTATCATCTCCCTATGACAGGATTTAAGCGACAGGCTTTTGTATATGTAATACAAATTATCACAAAATCGTCACCTCTATAATCCCTGATGAGATAGGCAGAGGAGTGTAGTACACGCCTATACATCACTAGTTACATTTAAGTCCCACCTAGAAATCAGTAGTGAGCCTGTCGCCATACAGGGGAGCACAAATCGATTGAATGTAAAAAAAAGTAACATCACGCCTGTAATCCCCGAAGAGGTAGGCAGAGAAATGTAGAACACTCCCACGTTCCACCAATTACTTTTTACGTCCCACTACTATGAAATAGGTGATGAGCCTATTGCCATACACCGGACACATGACCAGACTCCGAGCCACTACTAGAAATAAATTCAAGACGACATACAAACTGATTTGATTATTATAATTTAAGCAAGTTCACGTTAAACGACGGCAGCTTAACTAATTCTTACGTACAGGCGAGGTATCTAGTTAACACCACACAAGTACTTGACCACGCTAAGAACATTGTGAGTTCGACGCGCCATATTTGTCGCTCAAACTTGAATGGCCGCTATATAACGGCGTCCACCGGAGCTGTGTGAGCTTCCGAAGAGATCGATCATTCTCTTACTGAATTTGTTTCATTACACCGTTATATAGCTCTTTATGATACGTATTAATTTAAAATGAGATCATTAAGATATCGATTAATGTACAATGAGCACGCTCGGTGTTCCCTGTCTGCACCGTTAGGGGCCTGGCCTGGCGTGAGGATGTAAAAATCGTAACGCCTCCCGAGATATATGAATTTAAAATGAGATTATTAAGACTGATGAATGTATAAGAGCAGGTCAATCCTTTAAGATGTTTGTAACATGATGCTCTGGCTTTTTATTTTTATTTATTTATTTATTCATTTAGTAATCCAAAAGCGTTACATACATTATTAACACATCATTTACTTACAACCTAATGGCCAAAACGGATTACTCTAATATACTGGCGTATATGTGTGTAACAGACGCTATGTATATGAGTGTGTGCAAAGGCGACTATAATAATAAATATCATGCTTGACATACAGTAATGTCTTCAAGACACGTATAATGCGTGCCAAGGCTCCATCGAAGCCTTTCGTAT
The DNA here is from genome assembly GCA_018246595.1 of Mimoniades nurscia nurscia. Taxonomy (NCBI): domain Eukaryota; kingdom Metazoa; phylum Arthropoda; class Insecta; order Lepidoptera; family Hesperiidae; genus Mimoniades; species Mimoniades nurscia. The sequence goes on from DWFO01000239.1 coordinate 16,246, forward strand.
ACCAATAAAAACAACATAGACTCATAGTAAAAAATATTAGAACAATCCAATGCTTCGAAAGTATCAGAGGCAGACACATAACAAATAATTTATAACTGACTCGCGGGTAAAATAAATTGCAACCCTTTTTTATACGCATTATAACAAATATAATTATCGTATCGCGCCATATCATTAATCTTTTACTATCACGTCCATTAGCTTCAATACTAGCAGTATAACAATGATTTAAAATCACGTGTCGCTGAGTTCAATCAACGATAAAAAAATTGAAAACGACCACAATGGGTATAACCATCATGTGTAGCCGAGAGCTATCACAATTCGATATTACCATACGGACACGTCACAACATGACGCCTGTATCCCCGAAAGAGTAAACAGATGAGTACAGTACACTTCCAGGTATCACCCACCTAGCATGCCCTATGTCCTATTATGGAATAGAGTGATCCTATTCCGTAAATAAATCCAGACTTCGAGCTACTACTAATAATTTAAAGTTAGAATACCTTGTAGCATCCAATTCGGGGAAAGAACGCGCGACATTACGTTCAGCACTCGCTCTTGCAACCACTGAGACAGTCAATACTAAAATTACCCGTAAAATTCTGATACCTATTTAATGCATCAGAAGTAGCATCGTTCGAAAGTACCATATCGATTGAAACATGTATAATTAGCATGGAAAGTGTTTACAGCACACGGTTCGTGACCGGACACCTGCCGGTCACGGGTGAGTGACGCGACCGCTGACGCGGGCACCCGCTTCCTATGTCACGACACTGAACCCACCTACACCGTGTCTATGTTGGCTGCGCCCTGCTAATGTTGAACAATGCCGCCGCAGGTCGGTGCAGCTGCGGTAGTATAACAAATCTGCAATGTGTGCTAAGCGGCAACACTTCGGAAGTATTAGGTTTTAAATACTGGAACGAAAAGGCCGTTGATAATGTTTTGCTTTTATATAGGTATAATAAACTCTCGCTGTGGAAATATTTAAAAATCATATTTTGTCTCACTCATATCTATAGATCCAGATGTGGTTCGAGACGAAAATGAATCTATACAGCTTATACGTAGATCTTTCCTAGTGAACTATCGTTCAAATTTTGCGTACCCAGTTAAAGGATTCAATTCTATATAAAAACTTATTGTTTTTTTTTGTATTTGTACAAATTTTGTCCTATCTATACTGGAGTGTTTGGTGGTAGATTAGAAGTACAACGAACTTCAGCATAGAGTATAAATATTTTTTATAAGGACCATTAATCAAAAGTAGACCATAGAAAAATAAAGACAGAACACCCAAGTCAGATCTGTGAGTACACGGATATCTGATATTCGGTATTTTCTGCCCACCCCGTCAAAGAACTGGCGTAACAATATAATAACAATAATAAAATAACACTTCATCGTAAGCCAGATATTTGAGTTAAAAGAATTTTTAACGGACACAGGTAGACAAAACATCATCGATAAGTTAATACATATTATATAGCTTAAGAGCTAATAATAATATCTTGGGACACACGGTTACCTGAACCCAAAGAAAGCATCAAGAGAGCTTGTGTCATGGTAACCAGAGCGCATATAAACTACATACATAGATATATAGTTATATAGATATTTTATACACCCAGACACAACGCGTACTTGTAAGTACTCATCATAGAAAAATTAATTCCGGGTGGGAATCGAACCCACGATTACCGGCGCAACAGTCAGCTTCCCTAGCCAGTTCGCCAACGGGCCAATGTCGTCATATTATCAATGTTGACGCAACGATATGATTGGCAACCCACTTGTACGCTGTTTCCATGTTAGCGTATTTCAAAACTAGCTACGATTACGGAAATAAAAAACACATTTCCACATATTCGACACGCGCAGTCGATAGACGAGGATGGATATTTCCCGCATCGCCATGCGCCGGGAAAGGCGCTTCCCGCATGGCTAAGCGTGCAGGAAATAGGATTGGTCGGACCAGTGATATACTGTTTGACAGTGGCAACCGTTTTTATAACTCCTTCGCTTAGAAAAAATCACTTTATCAGCTGACAGGCCACGACAATAATGGAATATTTGAACAGTTCATAAATAAAATATTTCATCGTAATATTGAGGTTACGCTTATGTATCTATGTATTAATGCGAATTTGTTCATTTTATATGTATTTAAATGAGAATATGCGACTGAATGATTGTCGAGTTAAAGTTATAGTTACAATATTGTTTTTTATAGTATAACTATGTATACTAAACTTGATTTCCTACAAATATACACATAAGAGATGTTTGTATTGATAAGCAGGAATATTGTACATAATTTCTTATCTATGTCTTTCTGTATCTTTTTCACTGTGTACAAAATAAATAAATAAAAAATAAAAAGTAGTTAATGATTGTTTTATCCTAATTACTATCGGTATTTGATTGTTAAAGCATTTGAACCCTATGTATGGCGATAGGTTCATCCTCTTTAACATAGTGGGAAGTAAACATGACTTGAAACGAGGAGTGTGTTACTCTCCTCTGCCTACCTCTTCGGATTACAGGGCAGATATTACTTTACGTTACTGTAATTTTAGTAATTTGGCAATTTATCATGACAAATCTCAAACCACTTAGCGAGAGCCTGATGCATGACGTAGGTAAAGATAAGGCTGTAATGCAAGTAATCGACACCGTCCCACAGAAACATTTATGCAGGTGTCCCGCTATCATGATACTTGACGCGAGAAGTGTTCTTAATGGACGTACACACGAATTACTTATTACGAAATGTTTTATCTGACACATAAAAGCGTTGGCTATTTATGAAACTACTGCCGCCAGATACGAATATCGTAATGTTAAATACGAAATAGTGCAATGGAAAGAGAAAACTTGACTATTTTTTTTTATCATCAGTTCACTTATTGTTTTAATTATATTTTAAAACTATATATGACAATATCATTTACCCATTGAGTCCGCCCTATGTTATGTGTACTCACTGATTCACAGTACGTAACCACACGCCTGTAGTACCCGAAGAGGTAGGTAGAGGGGTGTAGTAGACACCCACGGTTCACCAGTTAAGTTTACGTCCCACTATGGAATAGGTGGAGTCTAAATACACCAGGCACAAATCCAGACTCCGAGCCACTACGCGAATTACTATTCTGCTATGTACTAGTATTTGCTAATGAACAATAAGGAATAAATAAATATTTTATATACATATGTAAAAATTTGAACACAAAGCCAGTGCAATTATGTAAGGATATGTAAGCCTAAAATGAATGTCCTGTGTTGAATATTTACTTGTTCTATAATCTACTTTCTGTATTCGTACCAGATGTACATATAACAAAGCTTTCTCAGTTACATATGTTTCCCGATCGGCGTTTCATCTTGAATATTGATTCAACGGTGAAAACAAAGAACGTCTAACACATCGTCGTCAACGGAGAAAGTTCAAAGCGTTTTCTGAACGATGTGTTAATGTAAAAAGCTATTAATAACATATGCATTTTCATATGAACAACTTATTACATACATAAACTGCCTCGTTGGTCTTATTGGTTGCTACCGCGAGTGTCGATCGAGAGTTCCTAGGTTCAAATCCCGGTTCGGGCATTATTGGATTTTTCTAACTTATATTTCGTAGAAGTGATTCTGAGTCTAGGTATGTGCTTGGTGTATGGCAATACACTCACCACCTAATCTATAGCGAGACGCAAATGTTACTAGTGACTAATGTACTATACATCTCTGGCTACATCTTCGGGGATGACAGGCGTGATGTTACGTGTTTTTTGGTACATACATAACCAAAATGCTTCATTCTTTGTTTTAAATGAAGTTTTCAAGAATTTTGTTACCTTATTAACTTCCTTAACAATCTACGTTAATTTGCTAAGCATTTTACAATACATATATTTATATGGTGTTAAAATGTAAGCAACTTTTTTAGTCCGTATGCAATTTTGGTCGAAAAATTCCTACTTATTCTGAGAGATCAAATATTGGAACGAAACGAGGATTGATGTTGATGAGCCATACATAAAATTCATTAAATCCATACATACATACATATCTAAAAAAGACTGACGTAGCAAATGAATTATTCAATAAACACATCGCTTTACGCAGAGTCAGGTAATACACAGCGATACACATGCCCAGTGCGCTACAATGTCATCTCGACAATGGTGCGTCAAGTAAAAGTTGTTATCGGGAACACACGTTTTTCAATTCGCGCGAACAGACTTAACAGAAAGTATTGGCACGTTCACCGCGTGTGTTTGCGGATTATCTTTAGCAAATAATCATTAGCGCTGTGTAACATAACATGACGCCTTATTTGCCTGAGGGGGTAGGCAGATAAGTGTAGTACATTCCCACGATTCCCCCAGATCCTAATGTTTAAGTACATTTTAGGATATTGGCTGTAATGACATGTTTTTGCCCATAATCCCCACGCTGGGCATGCGGGATTCGTATCACAGAGCACGACTTCTTGGGTTGCCCACTCTACTGCCTACAGACGGCCAGGGTATTCGCACATTTATATGTCTCGCCATGGAATAGGTGGTGAGCTCATCGCTATATAGACACAAATATACACTCCAAGCGTCTACTACATAGTATTTTCAAGTTACAAGCAATAATTAGCAATATTTCAACAATAAAGATGACGATAATTACAGGTATAGGTCAGTTGGAGTAATAAAATTAAATGTAAACTGTGTGATGCAAACTCGACATAATTAATGTGCCATAATCTTTACATTTATTGTATATAAAGTTTAAAGATATATAATAAATGTTATAACCATAGAACAGGTAATAATAATACTAAAACCTTGTTTAGATCTTTCTCGAACAGACAGTTTCTACGTTGTTCGTCGCTCTATTTGTTTTCATCACACATTATAATCATAATTTCACGGTATTTCATTCATTTACTTACTTAATTCTCACACTTGTCATTTTAAACCTGTTTAGTAGTTACATAGTAAACGTAATCATCTACCTGCCTCTTCGGGGATTACATTACGTTTTTTAAACGCAACTACAATATGACATTGTTCTGTGCGTTTCCTTTTCCAACGTAAACTCTGTATCAGCTAATTACCCGGGCAACTGGGCCGTCCACTTGCCTGCCTTACCTTATGATGTAAAAAAAAATTTAATTGCCTGAAGAGCCGCAAACTTTTCTCGGCAGGGAGTGATCAGCGTCGCGTTTTGTAAAACAATCTCTATAATTATACTTTCATGAAAAGCTTGGATTTGCTTCGACTGAATATAGCATTTTTGTAATTTAGATTTTCTAGTAGACTCGTAGTTTGGATATGTGCCCGGTGTATGGCAATAGACTCACCACCTATTCCATAGTGAGACGTAAACGTAACTGGTGAAACGTGGGATTGTTCTAAATTCCTCTGCTAATCTCCTCGGGGATCATAGACGTGATGTTACGTTTGAATAATGTATTTATTCCCCCCACCATACGGAATGTTAACGAAAACTTCAAACAAATCAGCAATTACTTATGTACATATAAGAAAGGTAACATGTTCATACGCCACGCATGTTGCATGTTATCAGATTTTAAATTACGCACGGAAGGTTCGTTTTATAGAAAGACTAATTGTTAGAATAGAAATAATTTTCAAGAAATGTTACCCGTAGCTTTAGCTAGAAACTTTTATTTTATTATTTATTATATTATTTTATTATTATTTTAAATGTATCATCTATTTATTTGTTGGTGTTTTTTTATTACTGAAACGAACTCAAAAGGAAACAACGCCCAGGAGATAAATTAACAGACGAAGTCAATTAAATACTACTCAACCGTTCTCAACGAAATTTTATAAAAACACAATTTACTAAAAAAAACACGATTTTCTAGCAAGTCTAAGATGTTCTAGCAATAAAAAAAACTGCAGTTACAGGACAAAATTGCCCGTTCTTAAAACCATACAGACATTACAGACACCGCCAGTCGCTAAACAAGCATTCGGTTACATTACAGTTACAAGTTTAATGCGACGAGAATGGCTTGTGTCAACAGAGCATCGGATAAATGATGACGCGAGCCACAGATAACATGTATTCTTTTACGTTTATCAGCTAAGTCTGTTAATAAAACACACACACAAGCATACACACACACAAGCAAACAGTTGACATATAACACAAGCAAGCATACTTGCGACGATTTAGTGAGGATTACTCCTGTAAATTGGCGCATTGTTTCTTGAATTGTATAATAATTTGAATCGATCTGAACTGGAAGTTCTAAATTGTGCACCAGAATAAGGTAGTTTGATAGTTAAAAGAAGTTTTCTTAATACTTGTTAATTTGTTCTTACTAATATTGTTAACGCAAGATGGTAAACAAAACACAACATGTTTTGTTACCATTTCGTTATAATGTTCATTAGTATAGTTATTATGTTTATTTTTTCTTAATAATGTCTTTATTACAACATATAATTTTTTGTTATCATTTTGTTATCTTGTTAATTAGTTATAAGTGAATACCTTCGAATCTAATTAACAATAAAATGAATAATATGAAAAATTAATGCAATTGAAAAAAAAAATACACATAATCAGCATTTCTTGGTCCACTGTCGGATATAGGTCTCACGCAATAGGTATTAATATTATGCATCTTTAAAGGGGGTTTTTGGCCCCAACCCCCTCGCGGAGTCATGCAGGTTTGAATCGATACAAGTTTGGGACTTTGTAATAAAATGTATAATATTTATTACAAACTGTTACAT
>DWFO01000240.1:0-23020 GCA_018246595.1 Mimoniades nurscia nurscia
ATCCAGCGCTCCTCGCAAGCCGACACCTTTGTACTGCACATTGTTTTGTTATTAATCGTTATGTTACAGATAGGTAATTCATAATTGGTAATTCATAAATTCATAAATAGGTCTGTTTAGGACACACAAAAGAGAGTCAATTAAATAATGAGTACAAGTCTGTATGTCAGTTTCTGTTAGAAAAATAAGTAAGTTCCTTTGAAGATTAAATGCCATGTAGGGAAAGTGAGGTATAGTATAATAATATTTATGAGGTAAACTTATAAGTTGATCCAATTGTAAGGGGTCCCTCTTAACTAGAGGTATTTTAACTTCCATTATTAAATATTGAGCACCAACTCTAGCACTAACCTTCAGCAACTTGTAAAGTTCCCTAACACTCTGTTTATCGACAGGCAACACTAAGTCCCCCTGCAAATGACTGTATATTACGTTTATCTGTTCTACAAGTTGCTCAGGCGGTAGCAAATGTACGTTTATATGCCCCTGAGAAATATCAGTAATGATATTTATCAAATTATCTTGTATACGTTTTAAACTAGAAATTACAATACTCGCACTTAAACTTGAAGAAACGATATTGAGTTCCGTTTGTACTTCACTTAAAGAAAGAGAAACAGCACGTAGATGGTTATCTAAAATTCCAAACTGTTTATTCATTATGTTTTCGTTCCTACGCAGTACGTTATATTGCCCCTCAATGACCGAGGTCTGATTTCTAAGAAGTGCTTGTAAATGATTTTCATTAAGTGAAATTCTTTTAATATCTAATTCATACTGCTTCGCAAAACGTTCATCGAGGACTCCAAATAACGTGTTAGCCAAATACCCTATGCCATTTATTAGGCCTCGTTTCTTTCTCTTGCCAATTTGACCCCTAAGTAAGCTGTTGTAATGCTCGATTTCCGCTAGGTCATGTTGCAACTGATATAAAATGCTTTTATATTGCGACGGTTACGTTGATCGCTAAGTTTGCGTGTTTAAGCGAGTGACGTAATCACGTATATTGTTTAATCCCGACCAAAACGTAGTCATATTATAATAGACAACAAGTTTCCATTCATCCTGAATGAGATGTATGTTACAAATACGATCAAAATAAATACTTTGATTACCGTTAAAGTATGTCACATTACACATACTCTTAGACTGTACAGGAGATAAAACAAAGAAAAATAATAGAAATGTCATGATAAAGTTAACAAGTCGATTAGAACGCCTAGAAGTCTTAGAACGCTTCTGTTCAGAATCGTGACTATCCGGGGCGTCCTTCTCACTGGACGTAGGTCGCTGTATTTCATTCATCTTCACAAATGACTGCTCATTCTCCTTCACAGGTAAGAGAGACAGCTTCAGGATAGGTCTTTTAATCTCTCCGTTCTTAGTTCTCAAAGAAACCACCCGAACATGACCATCCTTACCAGGATGCACGGCCGTTACTCTACCTAATGCCCATTTCCCGGGGGGAAGATTGTCTTCCTTGATGAGCACAATGTCATCAATCTCTATATTCTTGTGAGGATAATTCCATTTAGATCTTAATTGCAGCTGTTGCAAGTAATCTGTTGACCAGCATTTCCATATCCGTTTATGCATAGTTTGTATCATTTGCCATCGAGTTGTTAAGTTGATGTGATATGGATCCGTTTGTGGTCGTGAAATGAGCGCGTCACCAATAAGAAAATGACCCGGTGTTAGGTATTGGTCATCAGGATTTTCAGTTAACCCTATGAGCGGTCGTGAGTTAAGACAAGCCTCGATCTGGTGCAGTAGAGTGATGAATTCTTCGTAAGTGAGTTTTTGTTCACCTACTACACGACGTAAATGATATTTCATGCGTTTCACGGCCGCTTCCCATAGTCCACCTGCCGAAGGGTAAGCTGGTGCGTTAAAAATCCAACGTACGTTGTAGTCCCTGATCTCCTTGAAGAAAAGAGTATCTATAGTTTGTAGAATTTCGTGATACTCCCTTTTGAGTAGCCGATTTGCTCCCACGAAATTCGTACCATTGTCACTGTACACGTGACTTGGTGTTCCACGCCGAGCGCAGAACCGGCGGAATGCAGCCAAAAAACCTTGAGTACTGAGGTCCGACACTAGTTCTAAGTGAACGGCCTTGATTGCTAGGTACACGAAGACGGCTACATACCCCTTTACAGTCCTCACTCCACGTCCCTTGTTGGCTTTAATCTCAAAGTGACCAGTAAAGTCCACGCCAGTGTGAGTAAAGGGACGCGAAACTGTAACACGAGGCTCCGGTAAGTCCGCCATGATCTGAGAATTCTTCTCACTATAATTAAAACGACGACATCTGACGCACTTTCGGAGTTCCCTTTTAACAGTGCGAAGACCACTAATAATCCAAAATTTTTCTCTAATATACGATAATGTCAAGCTGGGTCCTCCGTGTAATATTATTAAATGTGCCTGGTTAATTAGGAGTTCGGTTAAACGATTGTGGCTTGGGAGAATTATCGGGTGCTTAGATGATTGTTGAAGTCTTGAGTTATTCAGACGCCCTCCAACTCTTAAAAGTCCGTCCGATTGGTCAATGTAAGGGTTGAGGCATAAAAGTTTACTACTCTTTCGTAGATGTTCCCCTCTACTTAATCTATGAATATCTTCTTCAAATTCCATATACTGAACCGTTCTAATAATTAAATTATAAGAATTATTTATTTCGCTAACTGATAAATAATTACGGTGTGACGTTTGTTTGTCGCGAATCCACCGGATGTAACGTGAGAGCCAGCATATTGTTGTTACCATGCGGCTTATTGAACTGCATTCGTTTAATAATTTTATAATAAATGAATTTGTGTCATATAAAGCAACGTTCACACAGGCTTTCTTTGTTTCAATAGTAGGAGTTTGATATTTTTTATTGCAAAGTAGGTTCGTGTCAAAACCTAGCAGCCATTCTGGACCTTCCCACCACGCAGAAGAATTCGTTAACTGTTTCATGGTCAGGCCCCTTGTTGCGCAGTCAGCGGCATTATGTTCTGATTTGACGTGATGCCAACGAGATGCAGGCACAATGTTTATAATTTTTTGCACTCTATTCGAAACGAAGTGTTTCCATCGGTTAACATCTCCGTGAATCCATCCGAGGACCACCATCGAATCTGTCCATGCATAAACATCAATAGTAGTTGTAGTATAAATTCTAGTTATTTGTTTAAATAACCGCGATAATAGAAGAGCACCACACAATTCAAGTCGTGGTAAAGATTCTTTACTTTTAATAGGAGCTACTTTAGTTTTTGCCGTTAGCAACTTCGATGTACAATCGCCCTTATTATTTCTAGTGACAATGTACACACAGCATGCGTAAGCTCTTTCCGAAGCGTCACAAAACCCGTGTATTTCATAATAATTGTTACTACCTATATATCGAGGAATCTCAATGTTATTTAAATTCTGAAAATCGCATTTTATTTGTATCCACTCATTTTTAACAGCGTCCGAAACTATATCATCCCACGAAATGTTCTCATCAGACCATGTTTTTTGAAACAATAATTTAGCTCTAATAGTAAGCGGCGATAACCATCCTAGTGGATCGAATATTTTTGAAATATGAGACAGTAATGCCCTTTTAGTTAAATTTTCTTCATCGCGTAGATCGTTAAATTTATTTTGAAATGTAAATGTATCAGAATGCGCGTTCCAACTAATACCTAGCGTTTTTCTTGTATCCGAACATTTAAAATCAAACGGTGTGTCAATTTGATCGGACGGTAGGTCGTTAACGAGTTCCGGAGCGTTGCTGGACCACTTCCGAATGTACATTCCCGCCCCTTTTAATATGTTTATAACCTGTGATTGTAAAATCTTCGCGCCCTCAATAGTTTCACTACCTTCTAAAAGATCATCCATATAGAAGGAATTCTTTAACGCTTCCGCAGCTAAGGGGAACTTACTGGCGTCGTCAACGGCTAGCTGATGTAATGTCCGTATGGCAAGGTATGGGGCGGCCTTTGTTCCGTATGTGACCGTTGTCAGCTGATAGTCCGTCATTGTGTCTGAAGGGGAATATCTCCAGATAATGCGCTGTAGATGTTGATCCTCTTCTCTTACAAGTATCTGACGGAACATCTTTTCTATATCCGCCGTTACCACATATTTATGCCAGCGCCAGCTGATGATGAGACTCGTTAAATCCTTTTGCAGATTGGGGCCGCGTTCCATTAAATCATTAAGGCTGTTACCTGATGATATTTTACATGATGCGTTAAAGACCGTTCTTAATTTAGTTGTGGAGGAATCAGATTTGATTACGCCGTGGTGCGGAAGATAACATGAGGTCATATTATTATTTAACACCCGTTTCATATGACCCATCGTCTCATAATCGGACATAAAATTTGCGTAACTCTGACTAAACTCAGAATTTTTTAACATTTTATGCTCTATGTTTCGAAATTGAGCTACGGCTTTAGATTTAGATAAACCTAATTTCAGTTGAAAGTCTGGCTTCATGGGAAGAGCAACCTCATATCTACCATTTGATAAACGCCTAGTTGTAGACTTATATAATTCCTCACAATATTGATCTTCAGGCGATAAGATAGGAGTAGTATCTTTAACCTCCTCTAGTTCCCAGTATTGAGACAAGTCTGATACGTTATTAATTATTACGTGACAGTTAAAAGTTTTAACGTTACCCGATAAAATCCATCCTAACTTCGTTTGTTGAGCTATTGGTGCTGCGTTAGGGCCCTTAATCAGACCACTCATAATAATATCAGAATAAACACTAGCATCCAATAAAAGATCAATCGGCCGGGACACGTTGTATTCCGGATCTGCTAAGTTAATATGTTGTAGATGTGACCAAGCTCTCTTACTAAATGTAGAGTTAGGTAAATTATTATTGATTACGTAAGTAATAACTAAAGCTTGTGTAATAAATTCGTAGTCATCGTAAATAGAATTACATTCGAGCGTTACGATCCCCTTGCTCTGTCGCGTTCCGTGACCTACACCCGATACGGTACCGTAGTATTGTTGTCTCGGAAGGCCTAACAATTGAACTGCGCGTTCTGAAATTAAAGATATTTGTGAGCCTTGATCGAGAAGAGCTCGTAACGTAACAAAGGTGCCATCTGCGGCCTTTACACCCAGCGACAGGGTTGTAAGTAAGATCTCCTCATCATCTGTAGCTACATGGTTGACCGTCGGTTGGCTGGTCCCCGCTGACGAACTTGCGATAATATCATGAGACGGATGAACGGATTGCGATTTATTGGCGTTCGAAATACGAGTTTGCATTGCGGAACCCTGAATAAATGCTTCATGCAACATCGTATGATGTTCGCGTTGACAGTATTTACACGTTTTAGTTGAATTGCATTGTGTGTCGTAATGTCTGAATAAGCAACATTCGCAAACTTGTAATTTCCTAACTGCCTTTAATTTAGCGTCAGGCTTTAATTTATTAAATTGAAAACATTTGTATAAAACATGACGTTGATTACAAAACGGACATGACCACGCGTTACAAGTAGTCGAGCTAACATGTTCCCGTTTGTAATTACTACCTGAATTAAAATATGGTGTGCGATTAGGCTTAGAATTGAGTATTTTAGGCTGACTATAATAGGGTTTGTTAGATACAGGAGGAGAGGGTTTTTCTCCCCTGTGTATAGGTTCAAGAGCGGTAAACTTACTCTCTAAAAATTTCATAAGTTCTGTGAGTGACGGCAAGTCACGTGGAGATTTACGTGACTCCTTGTAGTCAGTGTATGTACCCTGATCTAATTTTTTAGTTATTATATGAACTAACAGGGGGTCCCAAGTTGTCGTATCGACTCCCAGATTCTGAATAGCGTGTATGGATTCCATAGAGACATCATACAAACGTTTAATTTCGTTAGCAGTTTACTTATGTATGATGGGTTGTGCTAGAAAGATCTCAATATATTTGGTAAACAAGACCTGTGGGTTGCTGTATCGTTGCACCAGCAGATCCCATGCGGCGTCATAGTTATCCGCGGATATGTGAAGGTGCTGTACAAGGCGTTCGGCTTCGCCCTTTAACATTCCTTTCAAATGTTGCATTTTCTGGCTTTTAGTCAGAAGGTTGTTGTTGTGTATGCTTTCACAAAAAAGATCATGGAATGTAGGCCATTGTGTGTACCTACCAGTGAACACAGGTATGTCCAACTGTGGTGTGGAATGATGTAAGTGCGCAGTAGAGGCTAACTTAAGATGAAGTGCTCGTTTAATTGACTTAAATGACTTTTCATAGAATTCAAACTCCTCATCATAGCTTCTATCGGACCCCTGAAGGCTGTTGTCTATCTGAAGATGCAAAGCGTCTATGGCCTTCCACCTACATTGAACGTTGTTCAATTCATCCTCCAACTCCCGCTTATCGCTTATTTGACCCACATTAATAGAGTTCATGAGTCGATTGAATGCTCTAAAGTTGGTACGCTGTAACGATAACAGCTCAGCGATTGGATCTATATGTCGTAGCGAGGCCTGTGATGTTGGTATTTCAGTGCCGACACACGTTGGAGTTAGCAGAGAGGGACCTGGTTTCTCCTCTGCTGTAACCTCCAAAGCTTGAGTGACAGAACATGACGATATTTTCTGTCGAACCGCGTTGTAGTAGTCTCTCGCCTGCTCAAATTGGTTGCCCTCAAAATACGGATGTTGTTCGTGGTAAGCACCTAACTTATCATCACATTTTTTGAACTCCGCCCACAGTTGGTCTAATTTATTGAGCCGTTGCTCGATGTAATCCCTAGTCTTGCGACTGGCAGGATCTTTCTTAAAATTACGTTCCATTTGCTGCATCGAGTCGAGGATGTCAGCTTGGTGTTGAATTAGCTTATCCATGATGACTGGTTAAAGAAGAAAACCTTACTTGAATCGGGGATACTTAATCCTTTGTTGCTGCTATGTTGCTGGGAAGCCGCAGTGCTACGACGAGAGCGCGTCACAGTGCAGGAACAGTCCAAGTGGTTGAAGCACAACAAAACAACTAAAAATTAAAGTTCGTGACCGTTTGTCACAGGTTCCGTTGAACACAATAGTCTCTATAGAGGTTGGTCTGTAAGTCCAAATCACTTTAGTCCACGTTCACCGTTTGTGAAAAAATAAAAAATAAAAAACTGTCACCGTTTGTGACCTGTCTCCAAAAAATATTAATCCGGCTCGAAGGACCAAAAAACTGTACCGTTCACTAAGTAGTAGGAATTAAGGAAACAGTTTCTGGGGGAAAGGTAGCGTAATAAAACCAATCCCGATGAGTGTCGGTTTTACACTGATTTATTTAATTAAATACGTAAAAATGATGACTATGAAATTATGGGCGTGTGCATGAAAATGTCTACATGTGTGCACTTACATACGAAAAATACCCAATATGCATTATAGGCGTCACGTGTACGTGCAGTAGCTCGTACAGATGTTACAATAACAAAGTTATTAAACTTGACACCTTAGTCACAGAGTAATTACATTTACTGAGTAGTACTTAAGTATATAAATATATTGACAAATAATAGTTGAACATACAATTGGCGAGTTATGTAAAAACTTTATATAAATGTAAAAAAAGTTGTGGATGTACAATAAATGGTATAAATGTAAACAGTAAAAAAATGTATATAAAAAATAGTAAGTGCGTTATATAAAACGAATCGGTTTCTTTGAAATCCGTCCGCTCCTGGTGACTTTTGGCATGTCATCCTCATCGTTACCTACTGTACCTTGGTCCTGTGGTACATGGTTCGATGAACCTCTCTGGGGTACGATGTGTGGGGATGTTTCACAGCTTCCACCTGTACTTTCATCTTGGGGTACAGGGCACGTAGTGCTTCTCTGAGGAATGGCTCTACTGTCGTCTGCCAATAGGTATGCGGGTTTAGGTCGGTCTATAGAAATAGACGACGGTTTGTCATTAATTTTGATTACGTAAACTTTTTTCCCTCTTTTCAATACGCGGTAAGGCCCGTTGTATGTAGGTTGAAAAGATTTACGTAGCGAATCATTTCTGACGAATACATATTCGCTGGACAGAAGGTCGGGGTGAATAAATACAGCACGCGAGTTGCTATGCGACCTCGGTGATGCTTTAATTTTTTTAATAGTGTTACGAATCTTTTCTACAAAACTATCTGGATTACTTGTATTTTCACTAGTAGTGTAGTCAAAAAAATCTGCTGGAAGTCTTAGGCAATGACCATATACTAATTCTGCTGGGCTATAGCCGCTGTCAAGCTTAATTGCTGCGCGCAAGCCTAGCATTGCCGTAGGCAGTTCGTCTATCCACGTCGTAGAATCTAAACGAGCAGCGATAGCAGCTTTGAGAGAGCGATGCCAACGCTCCACCATACCATTGCTTTGTGGATGGTATGGAGTGGTGCGTATTTTGTCTACTCCCATATAACGAAGTAGGCAAGTAAACAATGAGCTTTCAAACTGTCTACCTTGATCGCTAGTTAGCCTATGTGGACAACCAAAACGGGCGATCCAACCTTCGTATACTACGCGAGCTACAGTATCAGCTGTTTGGTCTATAACTGGAAATGCTTCCGGCTATTTTGTACATCGGTCGATAATAGTAACACAATACCTATAACCTTGGGGCGAAGTCGGTAATGGACCTATTAAGTCAACATGGATATGTTGAAATCTACCGCATGTTGAAAATTCTTGAAGGTGAGAAACGGTGTGCCGTTGGACGTTTGTCCGCTGACATTGCACACTCGTTTTAGCCCAAAGGCCAACATCACGATTCATACCGGGCCAGAAAAATTTCTGACTAACCATTTTGCGTGTGGTACGTATACCAGGATGACTCAGGTCGTGAACGCTTCGGAACGCAGTTCGACGAAAAGGTTCTGGCAGGTACGGTCGAGCATGATCCGTTGACAAATCACAATATACCTGCTTATCACAATTAGGTACAAAAGATAGGTTTCAAACGAATACTGTCATTTGATCCTTGTGTGACATATGGGTCGACAGATTGCGCTTCTGCTAATGCAGTGTAGTCGATACATGTGGGACAAACTATAGTTTCTATACGCGATAAGGCGTCGGCCACAACGTTACTGGGACCGTCAATATGACGTATGTCCGTAGTGAATTCACTGATAAATATTAACTGTCTAGTACGTCTAGGAGTCTCTATATTTGTACCTATTTTGGAAAAAGCATAAACTAAAGGTTTATGATCTGTATAGATAATTAAATGACGTCCTTCATGTAGGTTTCTAAAATGTTTGAGTGACATAAAAATAGCTAAGAGTTCGCGGTCATATGTTGAATATTTTCGCTGCACTATAGATAAAGCCTTAGAATAATAAGCTATGGGCTTCCATGAATTATTAACGTATTGTTGTAATACTGCACCGATGCACGTGTCCGAAGCGTCGCAACAAAGTGCTTAGCGGTGCATCCGCTACAGGATGGAACAATGTACAAGCGCATTGTAGGCTGTCTTTACATTGCTCGAATGCCCTATTCGCTGTCTCTGTCCAATGTATGACAGTTTTATCTTTCTTTTTTGCGCCGTGCAAATATTTATTTAACTCAATTTGGTAGGATGCGGCTTTGGGAAGATGACTACGATAAAAATTAACCATTCCCAGAAATCTACGCAATTCGTCGATAGTTTGCGGTTTTGGGAATGATTTAATTGCTTGTACCTTGTCTTCCAGAGGACGTATTCCGTCCTGAGAAACCTCAAATCCTAAAAATTCTAATTTTTGATGACCAAAACAACACTTAGAAATATTTATAGATATGCCATAACTATTAAATCGTTCAAAAACCTGCTCTAAATGATTCTTATGATCGATAATGGAATTACTAGCAATTATGACATCGTCAATGTAGCAAAATAAAAAATCTAATCCTTGCAATACGGTCGTATTCATGAAACGCTGGAATGTCTGAGCGGCGTTTCTGAGTCCGAAACTCATTCGAGGAAATTCAAACAAACCGAAGGGTGTTATGATGGCTGTTTTTTCCACATCCTCTGGAGCGACCTCTATGCAATGGTAAGCTCTATTAACGTCTAATCTAGTAAATATAGTTTTACCTGCGAGTAAATAAGTAAAGTCCTGTAACCTCGGTATAGGATATCGGTCAGGTTTGGTAATCGCATTGAGCCTGCGGTAATCACCGCATGGGCGCAAGTCTCCATTCTTTTTAGGAACTATGTGCAAAGGGCTGGCCCATGCCAACTTTGACGGTCGACAAATGCCTATCTCTTGCATAATACGAAATTCTTCACGTACCTTTTTGTATCGAGCCGGCGGGAGCGGCCTGGCCCGAGCGAACACGGGTGGACCATGAGTTTCTATATAATGGAACACTCCGTGACGTGAAGGTTCCTTAAATGAAACTGGTTTTGTGATATCCGGGTATTTACGGAGTAGTTCGTAATACGGATGGTCACAATCCACTGTAAGAATGGGTGGTTCATTATGCGTTATTAAAGATGTTATTACACTAAGGTTAGTCATTTTATCTATAAGTTTACGCTCGCTTAAATCCACTAGTAATTTGTTATGGTTTAAAAAATCTGCCCCTATTATGGGCTGTTTTACATCTGCAATAATGCAAGTCCATTGATAGGTCCATTGATCCTTCTTAAATTAAGATTTAAAATCAAAGTTTGTGTACCGTAAGTTTTTATTTCTGAGCCATTGGCTGCGTAAAGTTTGTAGTCAGAGCATGTATTATAACTAAATATTTTTTTTTACCGGAATGACAGAAACATTTGCACCTGTGTCTATTAAAAATCTTAGGCCACTATTTTGGTCGGTGATGCATAGACGGTGGCACGGTAAGATGGTGCAGGCATCCACCACTGGCTGCACTCTATTTAGCTTCCCTGGGTCATCGGGGGATCCCACATACACGGTTTTACGCATTTATGTGCTTTAGTTTGGAATCTGCGATGATAAAAACATAGCTTACGTACGTGTGGGCTGATGCGAGGATGGCTGCGTCCACGAGATAGCGATCGGTGCCTGCTGGCGTTACGCTCCGTGTTTCTCGATCTCTCGAGGGCGTCCAGTCTCTGGGTAAGCTTGGCAATCTCTTCAAGGATCTTGCTGGCTTGAACTGAGCTTGAGACCTGTGCTACTTCAGCCGCGTGCACAGGTCGAGTCGTCTCTAATATTTTGTCCGTTATATTCGCGAGGTTTTCTAAATCTTGTACTTCCGTCACGGCGAGTATGGCTCGTGTAGCTGGAGGTAAATGTCCTTGCCATAAAATTCGAAGCGTTTCATCTGGAATTTTTCCTCTAGCTAGATCTTTCATACGGCGTAACAGCTGTGATGGCTTTTGATCGCCTAAATCCATTTCACCTATTAGCTTTTATATTTGACGATTCTCCGACTCTTCGTAAATAGTAAGTAAACTGTTGCGGAGGGCTTCGTATTTTTTTTTGGTGTGGAGGATTTATTAACAAATCGGTAACTTGTTGAATAGCTTCCTTGGATAATTTGGACACAACTATGTTGAATTTAGATTCATCTCCCATTTTTTGGGGGGCCAGTATGGCCTCTGTCCATATAAACCATACCCGGGGCTGGTCAGTCCAGAAGTCTGGAATCTTGGAGGAGAGCGAAACCATGGCGAGCTCTGGTTTGATGTCCTCTTCCAGTTCGGGCGTCGCAGGACCAGCTGTTGCGAGTCCGGCTGGCACGGATGGCACGGCTGGTAGCGCAGGTCCCGCAGGTACCACATTGGCGGACGGCGCAATAGGGGCCGGTCGCGGGTTCATGACGGGAAAGTTGAAGTTTTTCGCTTGATCACTTCACTAAAAATGTCCTGGAACGTCTGGGGTCACCACTGTGCAGGTTTACTGTGTGTTTAATGTTTGTGAGTGTCACAGGCCCTGCCTCACTGTATGTTGGGAGATAAATAAAAAAACTATCAAATCACGATGTGCGTTTATTCACGCTAACGTTATACAGACGAATGCCTGCGCGGGGGAAGTGCAGGGATAGGCCGTCTAAATTGATGACGGTGCGTAAGTATTATGTCGCTACACATTGAAATAAAGTAAAATAATGTAAGATGATATTGAGCGCTAGAGGTTACAACAGGTACCTCAACCTACAAGGTATTTCATCTCCTTACGGCAAGGGCGGATCCAGCTTTGAAGCCGGGGGAGAGGAGGGTGACATAGTCGTGGTCAAATCACAAGAAGTTATAGTTTACTTTTGATAATAATAGATACAGTAAGAAGGTGATATTTTATTAATAAATGTAACAAAATCAATTTTTCTTTTACGTTTTCTCACGGAACGCGTCATCACCTTCATCTACTTCAATGGGTACGTATTTATGGAAGTGGACCCAGCCTAGGGGGGGGGAGTCATGGCCCCATGACCCTCCACCTGGATCCGCCCTTGCCTTACGGACTGAGTGTCTCTGCTTTTATCATTTTTAAATAGGACAGTACTGTTTTGGAGCTACATTTGTCGTACTTAAGTGGCGTAATAATGTCTACACCAGATCCTCCATATTAATATGGGGGAGTTTCGCGCCATGGTATGAGGCCAAATCGTAATAATATTACTAAATATTACAAGCCAGTCCACACGAAAATAATTAAAATGAAATAAGTGTACGTACGGGGGTCAAACTACAAGTTCATATAAAATTAAAAACTGATCAAATTATCAAATTACAAGTATCATTATATACCTATTACATCGTGGGACTTAAAAGTAACTGGTGAAACGTGGGAATATTCTACAATGGCCTACCTCTTCGGGGATTACAGGCGCGCAGTTACTTTTTTTATTATATTTTTCAAAATAGTGACCATTTACATACATCGCTGCATCCGTTGGAATCACCGACAAAAGCACTTTGCCTACTCGTGCTTACGGGTCTCCACGACGGCGTTTTGAGACGCAATCACTGCTTCCTCGGCGTCCATAAAACGCTTTCCTGGTAGATTATCTGTTATTTTCAGGAATAAATAAAATTCACAAGGTGCGAGGCCGGGGCTATATGGCGGGTGAACCAATAGTTCCACGTCTGTCATCACCACATAGTCGAGCGTTCGGTGTGCGATGATGCGTTGTCATGGTGAAGGAGGATCCTACTGTTACTCTTACAAATACTCTTTTAATAGCCCTAAACACCAATAATAATAATTATTTTAAGTGCCAAAACCTTCGTTTATTATAATATTTCCATTGAGTTATAACGTCACATTATTCTTCGGTGATTTCATTTAAGGAGTATAGCGGCAACTGGAAGTTAATTGTTACTAAAACTACCATTTAAGTTGCATTTAGTGTACTGTACTCCTAACTAATAACCACTGTATAAAAGAAATAATATATGACTATAAAATGTACCCGATGACTTCCTTATATTAGTAAGTACAATGGTAATGCAAACTTGTTATTAATAAATTAATAGTGAACATCGGCAACACTTACCTGCCCCGTATACTTATGAAATATAATTTTGTAACTACCCTTAAAATTACCCAATATTCTTATTGTTAAATTCTTATAGAAAGAAAATCATTCACAACAACATGTACAAAGTAACAGCATTGGAAGGAGCAAGGCGGCGCTAACTAGGATAGTATAGACTAGTTCTTCTCCAAAGCCACTTGCCAGCCGTCGACCGCTTTCATCATTACGTCGTATTTCATCTTAATGTTCGGGATGGGTCCTTGCTCACGTGGCCCAGTTATTTTGTAGCTTCTCAGAATCGTTGATAAAGCCACTTTGATTGACATCATAGCGTATTGGGAACCTGAGAATACAAATTTAAAGCAACTGAGCAAAATCGAGCCTTCCGATTCTAGTATGACATGGTTCTAAGATTTAAATATAGATGCAATGAGAATACCGAGTTCCGATTACAATGGTCACAATTACGTAAATCAAATAATTTAGGCTGTGAAGTTATAAATAATATTGAAATAAAGTTTCAACGATTACATGAAGTTATTCTTTGATGTGGTATTTTGACCTTTGACATGATAGTGTACCAACACTAAAACTACGACAATAGTTACCGTCAACGTGCCATTACATCACGAACAAGGGTAAACGGTTAATTAGATTGACTGAAGGCTCTTCGATAACACATTAATCCTTTAAATGGTGATTATCAGTTATTTATGCTGTCAATACACGCGCATAGAAAAAGGGAACATTCAAAAAATTTCTATAAGAGTTGAGAAATGAACGAATGCAAAAATGTTTTTCTTACCAATACAATTTCTAGGTCCATGTGAAAAAGGCACAAAACAACAAGGACGTCGCGTGTTGCTACGCTCAGGCAAGAATCTGTCAGGATCAAAGCACTCAGCGTCTGGGCCCCAATACTTAGGGTGTCTATGAACACCCAAGATATTCAGGACTATCCCTGAGCCAGCTGGTAACACATTTCCATCAGCTACAAATACATATTAAATGAGCTTTCATAATTAAAACAACATCAACAAATCAGAATTCACGTAATACTATATAAATATTTCTGTCGAAATTGAATACCTTCAATTTCACTTTAATCTACAAAATCGATGTTTGGCTAATTTTACCAGTTACCGATATATTACTGTGCTTTAGAAAATATTCTGTGACTTACCTAGTTATGTGAACCTAAGCCACAAGCGTATGAATCGTTTACATGCATATGCAGCTTCTACGGTTTCTACTATTGTTTCCAAATTGTTTGTACGAAACAAAAAATTAAATGAAACAACTAAACTTTAACAGACATCAAATTCCAAAAATATTAATGATACGTACACAATGTAATACTGTCTATAACTTTTCGCGTCACAATGGGTACCGGTGGGTAAAGCCTTAGCGACTCTTTAATCACTCGTTCCAAGTATTTTAGCTTTGACAAGTCCTCTTTGACTAGAGGCCTATCAGAATTCTGGAATACATCTAACAATCTGCAACGAAATGATACCCAAACCCTGTTAATAGAGAAAAAGTTTTCGATATTCTTAAATATTAGTGTTCCATAATTCCAAATAAAATATTAAACTTTGAAAGGGACTTAAATACAATACAGCATTAAGAAAAAATAATTAGGAGAGGCCTATATTTGGCAGGGGACCTCCAAAGGCTGATGATGATAATGATCATGAAGTGGCATATTAATAGCGTTAGGGTCACGTGGCATGTGGCGTAGTAATAGCATTATTATAGCTGTAGGTTATAGGTATTAAAAGAGGTCATATTACAAAAATTAATTCTCAAACGTAACATCACGACTGTCATCCCCGAAGAGGTGGGCAGAGGAATGTAGAACACTCCCACGTTTTACCAGTTACGTTTACATCCCACTATAGAAAAGGTGGTGATCCTATTGCCATGCACCGGGCACATATCAAGAGTCCGAGCCATAACTAGAAAATATAAATTAGAAAATTTAGTAGTGCCCGACCCAAGAATCGAATCCAGGATCTGTCGTTCGGCAGTCGCACTTGCAACCAACACGACCAACGAGGCAGTCAAAAGTCAAAAATTAATTCATCTCCAACTAAAGTCTTGTATCGTAACATGATTAAGTCTGTCAACCTTTTTAATTATTAAAAAAACCATTACATATGTCACGTACAATTAACCTGTACTTACTCCTGATGTACTTTCCCCTGTATTTCCGGAAACTTCCTTAACAATACAAGCGTATTGGACACAGCGACAGCTGATGTATCCGAACCAGCTATTGTTATAGCTAATAACTCTTCTCTTAATTCTAAATTAGTGTAGCCATTCTTTCGACCTGACGACTTTATCAGTAGGTCCAAAAATGTATACTTCTTATATTTTTCCACTACTGTAAAATATAAGTAAGACATTTAATAATGCTATAAACTCTTATTACGTTGTTATATCAACGAGATTTAATACAATTACTTACGATTCACATCTGCCTCTGGTTCAGATATATCATTTTGGTCCATATCCTTTCGTTTCCTTGATATAATCTGTATAATATAAAAATCAAAATATTTTTCTTGTGTTTAATTCGCCAACTATGTATTAGATAGTGTATAATAACACTGTTAGCATTGCCTCGAGAATGATTGTATGACTTTAAAATTTTACACACTCATCAAGGGCCGATGACAATGCAAAAATTTTATAAAAAAAAACTAAAAAATACACTTTTATGAACTTCAAAGATAAAAAAAATTAGTTAAAAAACTACAAACACACTTATAAAATCCAAACTAAAAAATAAAAAAATAATAAAAAAATAAAATAATAGTTAAAGTGTAAATAAGAAAACTGAATTGCAATGTAAGAAGCGTGGGTGCTTTTTATGTGATCTATTCATATCCTTTTCTAGTTTTCTAGTTTTTTAACTATTATTTATTTTATTTAGCAATAGCCTTTGACTGGTACCCCACGTGATGGAAAGCGAGATGCAACCAAGGATGTAGTACGCTTGCCTAGAAAGTGCCTATTCACTCCGTATGAAAACTCAGAAGATTGAAAGAAAAAAGAAATTTGAAAAAAGAAAATTGAAAACATGAAAAAAGGTTTGTCTTGAAATTCGTAATTCTTGAAAATTCTGAAAGTCTTCCTACACCTCAAAATAGCCAGGACTATCTGATGATGATGATAATGCGATCATAGATGAAACGTCACAAGATCAACCGTTTCAGTATGTTAACAAACAAACTGGTGTTGTTTTCAACATGCTCAATTATTTCTTTGCAACTGTACATTGTAACATAAATCGTAGGTCTGACTATCTCGCTGGTCGAGTGATTGCAAGCTCGTCCGCAGATCGAAATGTCTTAGGTTACAACCTCGTGTCGGGTACTAACGGATTTTTTAACTTAGATTTTCTAGTACAAATTTTTAGTAGTTCGGAATTAAGAATTTCCCGGTATATGTCCGTGTGGAGGTGGACTAAGAATACATACCCAGACCCCGTGCCGGTATAAAGAGTGTTGTAAGAGGCGATTAAGCCCGGCACTGGCAGATCGCGGAATGCCGCGGTCTGCCTAGACACAGCTACATGCCCTGATCGCCTACAGGCAGCAACGTGGGTGGTGCGAGAAGCTGTGCTCTACAATGCCCAACGTGGATATTATGGGCACAAACCCTTAGAGAAGGTCCTTGTACTGCTGTGGATTGCAATAGGCCTGATCATGATGGTAATAGGCTCATCCGCTATTCTATCGTCAGACGTATACCTAACTGGTGCAACGTGACCCTAGTACACTTCTCTGCCTATCTCTTCAGGGAGTAGAAGCATGATGTTATGTTACTAACTTAAGGTGTTGAGATTTCCCAGCACACAATTTACATACTTTACATTACTCGTTCCCATACCAGAAACATGTTAGTTATCTTAATATTATAATAAATACATTTTTATGAATGATAATGAAAAATGTCAAAAAACGAAATCCACCTTTTCTAAGAAATTCAAATCAAGTACTAATTTTAATTACTTACTTGAATCTACGAGGTTAATTTCTTTATTAAAGCAACTATAGTTATCTTTGTCACTGCATTTGACTATTTGCAATTGTATTTAATTGAAATCGATCGCAGAACAGCAAATAAGTCTAAAAATCTGAAGACAGAAAAACCACACCAGATCACCGAAAGAAAGTGGCGGGATCAAGCTGCCCAAAGATAACCCATGTAAAGCGTTATTCAAAGCCGGGAAGAAAACAAAGTGCGCAACAAATGGTTTTTCATATATTATTAGAGGCTGTAGTATTAGGTGCACTATTTTAATAAGTAACCGCTTAGACTCCTGAAGATGAACAGAATATGCTTTTTGAAACCAAATCAACTGTAAGCAAAGCCCGAGTAGTAAGTACTATTAATTTATGTAGATGTCATTTTCATATAATACATAATGTATTTTTGATGTGTCTGAATAATTACCCCATCGATGAAATCCCATATAATGCGGGAGCATTTCTCATGTTCTGCATACTTGCTACGAAAGAGCTTAAAGAGCCAATCCGGGTGCAACCAGACATGAAATATTCTTTCGCTCATCAAAGATGTCATTCGATTCGCCGACGTAAGTAATGGAAAGTTGGGACACGCTTGTGAATTTATCTCTAAGCCTAATGTTGTTTCTGTTAACAAACGTCAATACATATACATATAACCGATAAGATACAATTAAATAAATGAGGTTTTTTTGATATTGCATGAAACATTTTGAACACAACATACATATGACTGCCTCTTTGGTAACCCCTTGACCAAACACACTGAAGCAGACACGACTACTGATCTTGAGGTCCGTGGTTTCAAATCCTGGTTTGGCAACGTATATTTGGATGTTTTTAACTTAAAATATCTGCTCGGCTTCAGATTTATACCCGACGTATGACAATAGGATCACCACCTTTTAATTATGGGACATTGACGTTATTGGTGTAATGTGGGAGTCTGCTATACTCCGCCGCATATGTCTTCGGGAAGCAAAGGTGTCATGTTTCGTTTTATGTACCAAATAAAAAACCCAAAAGCTACATGATTTACATCCAACAAAGACAATGCGTTAGTTTAAGTATTTTAAAGAAGCTATGCAATTATGATCCACTTCAACTTTTCTTCATTTGGTATGTACACATGTCGTCGATGTCATTGTCTATTAAACTATGGTGGATACGAAATACATGGACTTGAAAATTATGCAATCCGGTAGCCTAGTTGACAATCATATTAATTTTTTTTTTTTTAGTAAAGCAATAGTTACTTTGTGAGTTGTATCGTCCTAATTGCATATAATGTGATGAATATAAATGCATGAGATGAGATATACCGTGATGAGTATAATTGCGAACTATTGGAGCAAGTGTCAAGAGCCAGCTACTCGATTATTTTTACAACCCAATGATTTGTTAACATTGCGCTGCCCGCTCGCAAGAACACGTGACTACGAAATTTTAAAAATATGTAGGTACGACTTTTAAAACAAATTGCAGTTGAATTAATTGTGTGGACCTAATAAAATTTAGGTATATAAATATTCCGATTACCGCAAGATTATTGTATTGACTTTTTTTGATCCTAAATTTTCGCCCCTACAATCTGCTATCCTAAACTGCAGAATATTCAGCCTACCGGTAAATCCACCATTGGCTACAGATGTATGAATTTTAATAAAATGTCTCAAAACCTACCACATACAGCATCGAATGCATAGCGATTCACGTAAGGCCATACACTAAAATTTCCTTTTCCACAAGAGGCGTCCAGACTTTCTACTAAACTATTGGTTTGTTTCACAAATATATCAACAAAATTTTCGATAACTTTTGGGGCTAAAGCAGGCATCATAACCTTCCTGCGTGTCTTCCAAATTGAAACTGAAATTAAAACAAGAAGATCGTTTTAAATACAAACACTTCAGATTCATGCGAATCAGAAATCGTTTATTTATCACACCCATGAGGTTATTGAGACGTGTTAATACCGAAGGTCAACCTTCTGAAACAATATTACAAATTACACTGTTCGTCATGAACTTGACGCTGAACATGAGGTTGAAGCCGCAGAGTAATTTTTGGGCTACGTACAAACATTACAAACCTACCTGGTGCGAATAAAATGCCATCACCCAAAAATGGTTTAAAGAGCCGATGTATATCGTCCTTTTCTAAGCAAGATTTGAATATTTTATCCATGTCTGCTGGCTCAGTTATTACTGAGGACAAAAAATGTTACGTAGCATGATACTTTACAATAACAATTATTTTTGTGGACCTTTGAAATATTTTTTTGTACTTACCGAAATATAAAAGATGGCCTAACTGAAATCTGGCTACGCCACCGAGTTTCGTACATTCATAAGTAAATTTTCGTACCAAAGACATAATGCCTAAAACATAAAAGAAATGTCAACATCGACTGTCTATTTCTGTCTTCCCGGCATTAATTATGAGATATTAGAGAACCGATTTTATGTCTGACGCATATGCAGATTTTAAAAGTCTGTGCGCTTATGGACGGTTATATTAATGAGATGACATTGACTAACAACGCCTAAGGAGTAAGTATCCAGTTACGGAGTTTCACGTTCTAGAAGGCAAGCGCAATGAGTTCACTATCGTAGTAATTCGGTAACAATTAGAGTGTTTCATTACTGGCTCTACCGATTATGTGGCTGGAGCAAAACTCCTGTTAGGGTGGTGTAATGGGTTATGAACTTCCTCGTGTATTATTTCCGCTCCAGTGGAGTCCAGAATATTGGTGGAAACTGTAAAACTTACTGACCATCGGGGTGAGCAAAGATTAAGGATTTCCACTTGTTACGATCTTGGCTAAGGGATAAGCTCATAAAAATATAAAATACTAAAAATGATTATGGAAAATAAAACTCACCTTCGCTGTCGCCTATAAACCAATGAGCATGTCCTATAACTGGAAGTGCTCCTGGAAGTACTGGAATTTTTGAGGCCAGTTCGAACATCCGTCTCCGTTTATAGTGAAAAACAAATATGCAAAGCAAAATGATCGAAATGAATAACAATAAAATCATTTCGTTATTTTCTCGAAATTGACACGTTTGAACACTGATCTTAATGAAACCTAAACTTGTTTCACTGCCTCTATTATATACTCTCTGGGTGCACGTATGTGTGTAAATACATCAATCCAAGATTCAGGTAAAAAATATTGTACTTTGTGTGTATATACATGCAAGCGTATATACGTACATACATATATACATACAACCTAGTCGAAGTAAAATAATTTTAACGAATAAAGACTAATGTCCTTGTAACATCGCACACCGCTCCTTTGACTCCAATTCAATTATATTGATAATATTCACGTAAGGCTGAGAACGCACTGCGGTTAACCGCGCGCGTTTCACCGCAAGTCTGAAACCGCAAGTCTGAGACCTATGTCCAGCGGTGGACGGGAATAGACTGATGATAATGATGATGATGATGATCAGATATCAATGAGCGCTAGAGGTAAGGTCAGATAAGGTTTAATTTTGTTTTGTTTGTTTAACTTTGTTAACCTTGTTTAATTTTGATTTTTAAATAAGTCAATATCGTTGTGGAGCTATATTTATCGTAGTTTCGTAACGCTATTGCGTTACGAAACTACGATCTGGCGAATACATTATTAATGTATTCACCAGGCCGGGGGAGTTTTGTGCTCTGGCAGCTAGGGGAGCTATTCACGGCAAACAAAACTACTCGTACTTATAATAAGATAAAATGTACCTACACACAATTTGTAGTTTTATTTCCTTGTTCCATTCATTTATATTTAGAACGTAATAAGTAGTGATATTCCAGATTCGTGGCAATGTAGTGTGTCGTTTTTTGTGTATTTGCATGAATAGTACGTACTTAACAAACATTTTTCAACTCTGCTCGTGATACTGATCAAGACAAGAAATACATAATATAAAGTTAAAAACTTATTATTTGTGTTATATCAATTCTTATATTAATAGCATTAGTATTTTATATCAAATGCAGTCAAACCTGGATAAGCGAGAGTTCAAGGGAGCACAATCTCATTCTCGCTTATAGACGTTTCTCACTAACCCGAGTTTCTCGCGAATGCAGTACTCGTACATGGATAGCGTCTCTCTCTTATAGAGGTACGCAGCAATAACAAGTCACAGTAAGTACGAATGTAGTAAATATGTAATATGATAAAATTATGTGCATAATATGCACAACATATATTATGTACCTACACGTATAATTTTAATAGTGTGTATATGTTACGTTCTTTAGATTTCGACATACATACATACATATATAAGTAGGTACTTTATATGGGTAGGTATCAAGATGCTTACGAAAATAAATCAAA
Source organism: Mimoniades nurscia nurscia (assembly GCA_018246595.1). NCBI lineage: Eukaryota > Metazoa > Arthropoda > Insecta > Lepidoptera > Hesperiidae > Mimoniades > Mimoniades nurscia. The sequence goes on from DWFO01000240.1 coordinate 21,805, forward strand.
AATTCATGCACTATGTAATTTTATTGTGTTTAGAACTTATTTACACTAAAAAAAGCCGTCAATTTGTTACTGTATGTGTGTATCTTTTATGTATGTGTCTATGTATTTTTATTGTAGCTATAGTACCTCCTAAATAATATAAAAAATAAAGCCCGACTGTCGCTTATAGAGGTATAGATAAGTAGCAGTCTCACTTACGGAAGTCCACGAGGGAATAACGACTCTCTCTTACAGAGGTCTCTGTTTCTCGCTAATAGACGTTTTAGGGACTTACAATAACGAGTCCTGGCTATCTGTCACTTATAGAGTTTTCTCACTTATCCAGTTCTCACTTACCCAGGTTTGACTGTAGAATATTTTTCAGGAACTAACACAATAACTAGATAATAAAAGAATTTTAAAAAATGAATATTCATAAGACAAAAACTTTACTCTTATATTTTAATATTTAGTAATAGTTTAACATGCATTTAGTATTAGTTTACTCTAAAGTGAGTAATATAATAAATAAAATAAGCCTTTATTGGTTTTCAAAACGTTACATTAAATATTATAAGGAAGTAGTTATACATGGGTATAACATTTTTATACGATGTAAAAATACTAGAAGTAGGTAATTTCATCGTGATCTCCGATACTGGGCACCATCGCGTAGATCTTCAACAATTAGTAGTTCTTAGAAGTCTTCAATAACAATTAGTAGTTCTTCAACCTATATCAACTAAATTATATGACAAGGTGAACGATCTGTATCTACTGCATGGGAGGTATTTGGTTGTAGATTTAAAGGGTTTTTCATTTGTTAATTCTTTTATAACACCTTGACTAACTAAGGGGTACGTGGGCGTACTTAATGATTAATGGCATTCTCTCGCAGTCAACTCTGAATGATGGAAAGAGCATGTGGTAGGTTTATACTAAACCCATAATAATACCATATACAACAAATAATAAACATATATGCAAGTAGTATTATGTAAGTAACATATAAATCCACCAATCAGTCTTGTAATTAGATTCAAAGCGTGCAAGCATTACTTGGTGTTCGTCCAAAGATAATCATCACCGCACTAAAGTGTATTTCACTATCGACATAACGTAACTTCACGCCTGTAATCCCCGAAGGGGTAGGCAGAGGCATGCAGAACACTCCCACGTTTCACCGGTTACGTTTACGTCCCACTATGGAATAGGTGGTGAGCCTATTGCCATGCAT
>DWFO01000241.1:0-23017 GCA_018246595.1 Mimoniades nurscia nurscia
CGGCGGGGGCTGGTCCGCGCCGCTGTTGACGCACACGCTGATGCTGACGGCGCTCGCGTCGCCGCGCTCCGCCTCGGCCGCGGCCTCTTCCTCCTCGTATCTGCTCAGGATAGACTCCATTTCTAGGCTACAGAGTTGAACGCCCAGATTGCTCCCATGTAGATTTTGTGTTGATAGTCGTCATGAATGTTAGTTGGTGTGATGTGATGTCGTCAGTGGATGTTATGGCGGTTAATCATATTTTTGTTATAAATGTTTGCGTAAGTGATATTGTTTAGTTCGTAAGCGCTTATTATTTATGTTAGTTTAGATATATTCGAGACCTGTAGTTTTGAAATATTCTCCCCACAAAAATAAGTAAAATGTATTCAAACATCCCTTGCTGTTTCATAATATATAAAAGCATACTGATAACAAAACCCAAAATTGATGTTAATATAAATTCTAGTTTTGATAGAACTAAATAAAAATGTACCTTAGTTACGTAAGTATAAATCGAAAGTAAGTATAAATATGAACCAATTAAACATGCACAATTTAAATTCTAGGCCGTTCACAAACAGGCGATATGAATATAACAAAAAGTGTTCTGCAAGTTCGACTCACCGCCGCTGGATCAGGTTTTCCATGATGATGTAGTCGTCCTCCTCGGCTCCTCGCAGGTGTTCCTTCTCCATGAAGAGGGCGAATTCTGGGTTGGACATCTCGCTGGCGTGGCGTCTCCGCACCGAAGGCGACGCCGCCCTAGCCGGCGATAGCAGGCGGGAGGCAATGGGGGTCCTGGGGTGCCGCGGGATCGTATCGAAGTGTGTTATGAAGATTTATTTTATTGCAAAATACATACATATATTATTTATTATTTTAATATATACATATATTTGAATGTTAATTACTGCATTATTATTGTTGGTATTAAAATTTACATAAAACTAAATCATCCTATATTTCGTTTCTTTTTAATTTCATGGTAGTAGAAACAGTATGTAATTCTATGTTTAAAAGCTATTATTGTATGCCTTTTCTCTTTTTCATTTATTGTACTGTATCATATTTTTATTCCCCAATGTTTATCTGTTTGATTTTCTTTTCTAGAGTTTGCGAATCCAATGTATTATCTTATACTTTTTAATATAAATTATTTGTATTTTGCCTTAAGACGAATAACACAAATTTAAAATATCTGTTTTAGACACGTCGCTACCTTAAAAACATATGCTGAAAGTCTTCCACACAAACACACAAAGTAAACACCATTCCGTACAACTCGACAGCCCGCTTACTAAAGTGACATCTCGAACTTGACCGATTATTGGGATTTGCGCCACCACCGCATCCATGGGGTCCACATATCGCCATTTTCTAATCACGCGCACAAACTTGGTACAAAGAGGCTTAAGTTAATTAAGCTTCTTGTCTGGCCGGCTACACACCCGGGGGTAACGCAGACAGCATGTGGCCGCAAACGTTGATCCCCGTTACCGCAGAACACGGGACTCAAAAGCACGCTCCGTGTTACACAGAGGCTTGAATTGCGGATAAAGAGCGCTATTGACGTCCTTTGAGAGCTGTGAGTGTTTAAGCGAGCGTTTCGTCTCATGCATCTACTGATATATTGTTTATGCTGTTATTAGAAAGTAGATATACATATGTGTATGAACAAAATTATGAAATGAAAATGTGTTTTATACAAATACATTTTTCACGTTAAAATACTTGGTAGGTGTAATAGACTGTGGCTAGAGCTGTAACTTTTTATTATAAGAGAGAGAACACGAGATGAACATTTATATTTTCGTGGCGATTTCATCATATTGAAATATTTCGATATTGGCATAACGAAATATGGACATGTAGTGAGTATACCTACTTCAAAATTTTCAGCATATTGGCATACCTTGAGTATCCTTCAACTACACATCGCTAGGACGGTGTAAGCAAGTCACAAACCCCTCACCTGGGCGTGTGCGGCGGTGAAAACAGTCCATACACTGTTTCCAGTTCGTCTGTTATGCTGGTGTACTCGTGCATCGCGAGCAGGAACGACCTGGGGGCGCCGCCCACCCTCGTGCGCCCCGAAGACACCCCGGCGGCGCCACCCGTCGCCTCCCACCCCGACTGACGACCTGGTATCAAGAACACCAAATATACCTTAATATCTTATCTATCTTGAATTAATGTAATTGGTTCTTTTTTCTTTAAATTTAATTAAACAGAAATAAAATAGATAAATATAGAAAACGATATTAATAAAATGTAATTTATATTTTGAAGTATACCTTTAAAATGTATAGAATAACAGATAGCATATTCTATTTTCTTTTTATATATATGTATGTTTTTATTCTTTATAGATTTAAATACATCATTATTATTCACATTTTTAATACAACTCGGAAAATTAGATATAAAGATTTGAATTTTATCTGCCTACACGTTCTTAGATAAGTACCTACTTTAAATCAAATGAGTAACGTTTTACGTGAATAAGTAAAATATACATACATACTTACATATGGAGATATTACTTTATTTTGCCTTTATGATAATAATGTATCCATATATGATAACTTCTATTCGTCCGATAGACTATTGCGTTTGCTTATAATATCAAACAAAGCCATTTATCTTCCAACTAGACCGCATGTCGCTTTAAATTCAATTAATACAGAGCAATAAATCATACCTATTGGTACGTATAAATTGGTATCGCGCAATTAAAACGTGGACGCTATTAATTAATGGTCATCATAACTACAGTTAAAACGTGACATACGTAACATCACGCCCGTATCTATGAATTGGTACGTATAAATTGGTATTGCACATTTAAAACGTGGACACTATCAATTAATTGTTATCATAACTACAGTTAAAACGTGACATAACGTGACATACGTAACATCACGCTTGTATTGGTACGTATTAATTGGTATCGCGCAATTAAAACGTAGACGCTATTAATTAATGGTCATCATTACTATAGTTAAAACGTGACATACGTAACATCACGCTTGTATCTCTCCGATGAGCTAGGCTAAGGCCTGTAGTACACGCTAACGTTTCACCAATACATACATCTCATTATGGAATAGGTGGCGAACTTATTGTACCAGACCGAAATCCAGACACCGAGTCACTAATAGAAATTTCAACTTAGTAAAATCCTATAGTGCCCAATACGGGGATCGAACCCAGGAATTTCCTCGATCAGCTGGCGCGCTTCCAACCACTACACCAACGAAACAGTCGTAGCTAAATTTAGAAATTGACTTCGTAAGTAAGCATTTCATTTCGTAACTTACCAGATTATTTTGTAAGTATTTCGTTTTGCAAATTAGCATATTATTTTCCCTTTCGACATCTATCACAATTTTAAAGAATTTATTTATGCACAATTTTATGTACTCATTTACAAATAAGAAAATCTGAGCATGGTAAATAATAAGGTGTATTTTGTGCATCTGTGCTACGTGATCCCGAGGAATGTTTTACTCCTAATGTCCAGCTTCGGGGAAGTTACGATGATACACCCAGCGCAGTTTTCTCATTACAAGTTTTCCTTACAAAGCGAGTGCACTATTAATAATATTTTGCGCTCAACTACAACTTCAACAATCACTTCGTATTTACTGCGGTTGGATTTTTAGGTCATATAATGAGCTAGCATGTGTTAATACCAGATTTTTTAAATACGCGTTGACGTAACGGCAAATGTAGCATGTGGAATAACCTAACGACAAATGTGGCATATGGAATAACCTAACGGCTAATGTGGCATGTGGAATAACCTAACGGCTAATGTGGCATGACTATCCCATGCCGTGAAGCACCCTCTACGAGATACATACATTAAGTATTTTAACTCATTTAACTTATGTGTTTTATATTTTTATAATTATTCCAAAATATTAAATATTATTGTAACGAAGTGCTTAGAGATTCCCAATCAGTTATAATATTATTGAATTGAAATACGAGTGACAATGACGACCAAACAATCAATAAGAGATTAGACATAGTCATTTGATCATAGCCACATTGAACTTACCCATATTGGAATTTGTAATATAATATCTACGTGTGATATGGCTTTTTAAATTTCTACCTTTTAGCTATTGTAACGTTTAAGTCATACTGATAGAGTTATGTAAATATTACACCCGTAATTAAGTAAGAATTAAGATGTTTGACAATCGTTGCTATCTGGCTACTCCGTATGGTGAAGAGGTATGAAGAGGTGATATAGGAATTGATCCATAACAACGTTAAATTATGGTGACATTTTAGAAAGGAAAATAAACTTGACTCGTCTTCAGTCTAGTTTTAAACAGACAATGTAAATTTATTATATTTGAACACATTATTAATGTATTTAATGTTGATTATTATAGATAAATGACTACATACAATGTACATAATAATATGTATGTATCGGTTCACGCATGTTTTTTTTGATAGCTTGTCTATTGTAAGTATAAATGTATTTATGTATATATCACACATAGATCTTGCAAATAGCTTTGAACATAATAAGCGTAGAGACATGTAGAGTAAGAAAACTTCAGTAAGACAGAGCATTTGAAAAAAAAAACTTACCCGTGACAGAATTATGCAGCGAGCTGGCATCCACCGCAGAGTTGTCAGGCTCCGAATGAGTCTGGCTGTGCTGCCGCCTCGGTGCGAGGTGTTGCGCCGAATGGTGACCGCCCATGCCGCAGTCGTTGCCTCCTTCCGACCGCCTACAGTTCAAAGCTTTATTAAGCACTAATAATTGAAAAACGTCAATTACACAAAAAAAATCTCGCTGATCGTCAAGTTAACTTTTACAATGCTAAGGCAGTGTTGGTTAAATCATTGGGGGCAGTGCTTGATCGAACGTTGGCTTGTAATGTTCTAGTTGAATGAACACTGCGGTTCTTGAAGTCTAGTCTAATTATATTACAGTTTCTATGATAGTCGACTATAGATCGACTATAAATATAAAAACGTAACATCACGCCAATAATTCTCGAAGAGGTAAGCAGAGGAGTGTAGTAGACGTCCACATTTCACCAGTATCGTCTATAAATGTTTTTGACTTTAATATTGTAAACGTTTGGTTTCGATCGATAAGTTTCATGAGAACATATTTACTGATTATTGACCTGAATTTTACCTGAATAATGTAGAATGGTTAGAGGGACCAAAGGGAATGGAAGCTTCTGGACAATCTAAACGGTGAAAGACGACAGACAGTAGTGTTGTTTGTAAACTATCGACTTCTTATCGTTAAGTTGTCCATTTTGTATAAATTCATGGCGACCAACCTAACAGAGACAAATGTGATCAAATTGTAAAGTACTTTTTAGTGTGAACATTCAATAGTTTCTTCTCTTGTATTCTTATGCATCCATAATCTGTAAACCAATTTGCTATACCCATGGACTAATAAATTAACAGTAATAAAATTAATTATAGGTCTGTCGATGTGCGTTTGAAGTTTGTGAGGTTTATTTGAAAATTGTGAAGTGACAGTACCGTGAACGATTCGTTCGAACGAACGATTCGTATTCTTGTATCTGTATCGTTCGATTTGACATGTCATTATTATAACATGTGCTTGGTGCTATAACAAAAATTGTATTCCACCAGTAACGTGTATTAACATTTAGATTTACTAACTAGTGGATTTCTTACCAGTGATCGGATTAACTTTTGCAATCTGTTCACATTTTTCATGTTTAGATTTATTAGCCAATTATTCGTTAAGATATCAGTTCGACTGTGTCCGCTGGGAGCTTTTAATCATTAGACGAAGGTACTGTCTCCTGTAATCCATATCGGAGGACTGACGACATGTTTTCTCCAGAATTGGTGGGAAAATCTGATCACAGTTTTCTTATCAATATTAAAGGCGTGTTCAATATAATTTATGACGAAATCAAAGTTTTAGATCTTACCTTTTTTATAGTTCTAAGGTAAGTATGTATAGTATTTAAGATAAAAGGTAAGTAGGTATAGTATTTAAGAAAGTAGTACTAACTAATTAATTAATACTAAAATCGAAAGTATTGATGTACTGATAGAGATTGTAAAAGAGATATAACTATTTATTAAAACGACATATTCCCGAAACAGTGTTAGAAATACTGATGGTGTTAATGTACAATTTAATTACATAAGATTTAAATACAATATTTAAAATCAAGACTAAATTTGCTTTAAGGTCAAATTTAAAAACTCATTTCAATAACAACGTACGAGAAGACATTACATAATATGCGTTTAATACTTTACGAACACAACTTTAAATGCGTATGTGTGAAAGAGATTAGGTCCAAATATAGTCCTTGCCTGTGTGAGTTACCAAAAACCAGAAGTGCAGTAGTCTGTTAATGTATTGCCAAAACATTATTTTGAGTAGGAAAGCATGTGTGACAGCTACTTAAAATAAACATGTAATAATGTATGTTGATACATCGAAACAAAGGCGCTAATTCTAACTACGCAGCTATTCACAAGCTAAGCCATTCGCCAAACGTCAATTCGACTTACTGTTTCCACAACCGTCTCCTAACAGATGCAAGAAAGTAAACAAAAAAATAAAAATTAAAAATTATGGCGATGACAGTTTTGGATTATCGCAAACGATTATCGCCAATATATTATGTGATGATAAATAGTGTATGGTCCCTCCCCCCATTGTTGACTACGAAATCATATGGTTCACATGCTTCAAACCAAAATAACCACGAATGAGTCTCGGTGAAACTAGCATTTGTGTCGTTCACATAAATCTATATTTGATTTTGTGCTTGATTTCTAATGTTCTTATGTCTATTCTAGTATTAGCGTCTAATGTAACATTGTTAACATCAAAACAACTTGTACATGTTCAAGTTAATTTGACTTAGTATTCATTTTCGTTAATGAAACATCTCACTTCACTTGGACACATATGAGTTTATAGTAAATACAAGAAATTTAATAGATATTTATGTCATGTACTGTAACATTTTTCATTTGATATTATTCAGGTACTATATTATTAGTATCCAGTTTATGAAATTTACATTTATTGTGATGGAATTAATATGGATTTGTACATACCGCCTTGTATTTGCGGTGCGCCTCGTACCCGCTGATGTGGTGCGCGGGCGCAGGCTGTGAACATCTGAAGTGGCATCGCGCATTTCAGGTAAGAAAGCGTCGTCTGTTGTAGATGGTGCTACGGCAAAAAAAAAGTTACTGAGATTGTTTTGTTACATTTCTATTGTGGTGAAATCTAATCCGTCAGGTTTTAGAACATTAGAGTGCACAGCATTAACTTATTTTCTATTGACAGTAACGATGTTGAATGAAAATTGAATTGAATTTACCTTTCTTTTCCTCACTAGGCTCAGTCCTATTACTATCAGAAGACCTTTGCCTAGCGGGCGTAACTGGAGCTGGTGGTCTTATCACCGTAACATCAGGCCCCGCTACACTTCCAGCTGAGGAAGTCGATATGGAATCGGCATCTGGATCCTTTTCAACTCCTGCTTCGGGGCCTGACTGAGGAAGTTCATCCTGAAGAATTGGCACATTATCTTTGAATAAGACTATCGATTTATCCTATCGAATATATGCTATACACTGAAAAAAACTTACATTAATTCAATTATTTTATTTTAAATTTAATAGTGAATAACGTCAAAACATTATTTTTGGTCTGTCAATTTAAAAAGCAATTACGAAAACAAAACATAAGAATCAACATTCGGCAAACATGCTCAAAATTGTGCTTATAAACCAAATTAAAATACCATAAAATTGGTGACTGTAATTACATGGTGTAAGCGTTTGCAGAAAATTTAAATATGTTATTGCAAAATAACGTGACACAACGCAGTGATAGGTCGAGGATTTGTGACGATATATGAAGGACAACATTGCATCTGTGCAAAATTTGATTTGGTAAGGTGCAATATAAAACATGTGTAACAAGCCGAACGAAACAATACATGTATTTGGTGCTGTCTCAGACGACATCAAGCGCTAGATCTACGTTCCAATATCTGGACATTTAACGAATATATTTGGATTTCAATTCGCAATTTCTATTAATCTTCATTTTGTAATATATAACTTTCTTCGCCAATTGTATATAAATCACACATTAAGTATCGGTAATTTTAATCAACCACGCGTTTACTGCCCAAATCGGTTTATATTTGAAGTAATTATATAATATTCTTTAAATTGATCATTTATTTAATTAATATTAAAACTTATTTAATACTACAAATTTATAGTTTACATATTTACTTCATTGTTTCTTCATTTAACAATAATATACATTAAAAGCGACAATGCATTACAAAATTTTAAAGACAAGGAAGAGTCGCGGTCTTAAATCTGTGCCCTGTGGTATTCCAAGCCTAAACAATTGATAAAACTTAAACAAAAATTTGCAATAGAAAGGAAAATGCAATTTATTTAATAATAATTATTTAAGAATAGTTAAATGAAGAACCTGTTGATCGGGACAGCTATCCGCACAGTTAGATCTAACTAGAGTGCTTACGTCGGAGGGCTGAGTGTGTTCGTCCTCCTCCTGAACGGGGCGCACGACGAAGCGCGCAGCGCCCGTGTCGCTGTCCGACAGCACCTGTCGCGGTTCCACGTTTAGCGGCACGTCCGGGGGGTAGTCCGTGCCTTTGCACGTCATTCGGAGCGGATTCATTACTTTAAGGAACTCTTTCAAAGATTTCGGACATTTTAGTATCTCTTGTGGTATGTATATCTCCATCTAGATAAATTGGATTTGAAAACTTTATTATAGGTTAACGACGTTGAGGCGGTTAAATAGAGCGTTTATTGACTTCTATCTAGCGATACAGAGCAGATAATATTAGTCTTTAACATTTTTGCGTATCGGTTATCAAGCAATTATTATTTTTTGGATACAATTAGTTTTGGTTGATCTACTATGCTAATTACATGTTATTATACGCGTGGTATACTATAAAGTAATTGATGAATATATAAGCAGGTTGCCATTTTAAAAATAAGCAATATTGACATTTAGATTAACATATTTTGGCTACGGTTGTTCAACATATTGCTATTTTCATACGGTCACATTATTATTAGTTATAACCGAATGGTAATTAAGTGACAATTTGAAACTAATTTTTAAGTAACATGTTGTAAATATATGTTTTTTATGTTGTTACATACATATGTACGTGGTATTATTTTTATAGAGATACAGTTTTGTTACTAATTTAGTTAGTAGGTAACTCCGAATGACGTGAATATGCACATAATACACGAAAAGCACAAACGAAACATCAGTATTTTACTGATTTGAAACTCAGGGGGCAAGATACCCGCTTTGGCTATTATTGTTGTTGTAAAATTCTAAAAGCATTGAAAATTCTGATGATCGATTGTTACACAATATGGAAAAAAATGATAATAAAACACAAATAAGTCACATTGAGTTTAAAACATGCCACAATTAGCAAACAAAAATGCAGCATAAATATGACACTTATAAACGATTATGGAATGTTTGACAAAACACAAAACAATCGAATATAACAAAATACGTAGAATCCAAGGTTTGATAATTTGGCAAAATCACAATTTGTATCATTTCTATTATCTGTGACTCTAACAAGCTAGTTTTAGTAATAACATATATCTTTTGTAGATATTGCAATAGAAAATACAATAACGTTAGAAAACTTTTGTTCTTTTGACAACTAATTAAAACCTACATAATGTTGTGTCATATTGCATCTATTTTTACCTCGGACCTATCACTAGCTGTCCTCAGTCGAGCGCCACCGGCTTGGAAGGTCGGTGGCGGCGGTCCCAAAGTATCCGTGGAACCCCGATTAACCAAAGATGGGTGAGTTGCCATGAACCGATGTATCACAGCCAGATGGTTCATAGTTTGTTCCGCTACGTCTTCTAGTTTCCTTAATCTAAATTCTACACTCTGAAATGTAAAACATAGCATGCGGGGATTTTTATAAAATGATTAGGCAATCTTAAGCAGATATGACCGATTAACTGAGCTAACCTGTACAGATTGTATTTGGCAAATAGCTTTTTGATTCAAGTCTTCCATTTTGGTCGTGATATGTTCTACCCTATCCGTTGTGTTTCTTACTCTCTCTTCAATTGAATTCGATAACTTTATTTCCTGGAACAAAACATTACTTTTCGTTAATGTAAAAAGCAACTTTTCAAACAAAATAAACAAACAAAAAAGCAATGGTAAAATACTTTTATGTAGTTCCCATGAAAAATATCGGAACAGAGAATGTGCGTCAACCAATTTTGTGATTCTGCGTTTTATTGTGGGAAAAATATAACATCATGCCAGTAATGTCTGAAGCGATAGGCAGGGCAGTGGAGTGCACTTCCGCCAGTTATGATAACGCCACATTTGGAATAACTGGTGAACCTATTGCCATATACTGAGTACAAATCCAAACTCCGGGTCACTAGGAAATGTAACCTAGAAAAATTACTCGCTTGCAGTAGCGCTCGCGACGACTCAACCAACGAGTCAATGTAAGTAAGCAAGTGCTCTTATATTACACTTTATTAGTATTATCTAATTACTTTAGGTATAAGTTGAATCCATGTACTAACACAATAATATGATACTAATTTTACACTTAATAATTAACACATTAATACAAAAAATTCAACCAAAGAAGCTACACTTCCAAATGATATTAAGATACATTAAGTGTGAACAATGTTTCAGTTATTAATTAATTAATTAATTTATTTCACAATTCGTTCGTTGGTTTCATTAACATATCTAATTAATTTACTCAATTAAATCAAATTTCTTGAACAGTACATTCCAACTTACCTGTTCCCTAAAATAACCCTCGACACACTCCTCTTCGAAGTCGTACAGCCTCTCCATGTCCTCTTTCTCCAAGAACAGTTTCAAGCCATTGTCGTACTGGAATCTCTTGTGTGAAACGTTCCTTGTTACCCACTTACATGTTGCATATATGTGGCAGAATATTATCAACGGCGGTGGCATCACCGGCTTCTGTTCATATTCCATAACGACCGTGAATCTTTGGAACATCCAAACCTAGATATACAGGGAAAAGTGGAAAAGGCATCAGTAATTGCTAAGCTAATGGTTTTCAATAGTCTAAAACCCGCATTTAAGCTATGATAATGTGTTAATTTTATTGTATCACATGCACATTTCTAAAATAGAATTTTCTCAGTGTAAAGTAAAAATATTTTGGAGTGTCCACATTGATAGTGTAAGTAAGCATATAAATGATAAGCGTATTACCATTTTTTTATAATAAGACAACGATTCCATGCGTATAATATTTATATCACAAACGCTATTGATAGTGGAATTTAACTTAAATATACAAAACAGAAGATAGAAAAAGCATTGTCACATTTGCATCGCTAATTTGGAATTTTTTAATTTAGATTCATTTTTACATTCGACAGTTTAAATATTTTAATAAACATATAGAGATGCATATGTACAAATTCAATCATGCTAATGATCGCTTTAGAATCTGCTAATAGTATTCAGATAATTCCTTAAAGAACCGTAAGGTATTTAAGCGAAATAATTAGAGACAAAATTGTCACATTAAGAGCTATTGAATCTTTGGAATACAACTCAATAGTGGTAAACTAATTCTAACATTATGATATGGGACACTGTTTTTGTAACCTGTTGAAATTTGTTACGATGTTCCATTTGTTGGTGATTGAATTGTAACAGATTCTAACGCGAATCAAAAAAACAATATCGAAAGCGAAAATAAAAAAAAAGAAAACCTGATGCGAGACTTCATTGACTTCGTTAAATATGTTATTAAAGACCGCGATGAGGAGGTTTATGAGTAGAATGTTGGCGACCAGGAGGTATATCGTCATCGCGATAGGCGTAATCCATCTGCCCGTGACGCACTTGGGATCGTTTATGCTAGTCCCGCAGATGGGATCGATTTTGTCCGCAAACACTTCCCCGTACAACATAAAGTACGGTTGAAAGAATATCTACGGACAACGGTGATGCGAATTATTGATGGTAAAATTAAATAGAATAGGCAAAATCAAAATAATAAAAAACAATGTGATAAAACAGAATGAGAATATGCAAATTAAAGTGATATTGAAAAAGATATTGCCAATGCATAAAATGAACTTATGTATCCATAAATATGTGATATTGCAATTCGTAACAACGCTTTCATGTAACAAAGGGCGAATATAGCAAAAACATGAAATAACAAACGTTATTGTACAGCTAATCTTTGACTGCATCGTTGGTCGTGTTGGTTGCGAGTGCGACTGCCGAACGGGAGGTCCTGGGTTCGATTCCCGGGTCGGACACTATTTGTAATAGATTATTAAACTTAACTAAGCTTCGTACTATTTTTTTTATTTATTTTTAACGTTTCCGTTGCTAAGTGAATGTAGTGGTTGCGAGCGCGAATCCGGAGCATCACGCCCGTAATCCCCGAAGAGGTAGGCAGATGAATGTAGAACACTCCCACGTTTCACCTGTTTCGTCTACGTCCCACTGTGTAACAGGTTATGAGTCTATTGCCGTACACCGGGCACATTTCCAGACGTGGAGCCATTACTAGATAATTTAAATTAGAAAAATCTAATTGTTTCCTAATCGGGATTTGAACCCAGGTATTCTCGATCGAACGTCGCGCTTGCACTAACACGACGAACGAGGCAATAAAATGCATTAAAAAAAATGGAGCAATAAAGAAATACAGATGCACAATTCCAATGTATACATGTAATTAAACATACCAAAACAACTTTTATTGATATCATCTATTGCATCTCAATTTCCTCACCAAATAAATAAAAAACTGATTTAGTTTTCTTTGCGAGCGAACGGTAACTAGTTAAGTCATGGCCGCTTCGTTAGAACGAAGGAAGATCAATTAAACGAAGTGCGGTTTTAGATTACTGCGGAGTCTGGTCTAGACTCTACCGTTTCGCTGCGTCACCTAATAGCTAACTGCATTCCTTGAACTTTACAGAGTTAAGATGCTCATTAGTACCATTTCTTCAAACAACTCGATTAAGAAATTTATAAGCATGCGTGCTACATCGTAGGCTACATCTCGCTTACCATCAGGTGAAATTGTAGCCATTGTTATTGATAAAATAATTACCCTCGTAAGCGTCTATTTCAGCACTCAAAAAGTAGTTGTATTTTCCTGATTTTCTTCACACATTTATCGATTGATAAAGGTATTAATGACTATAAGCGACCGTTATCTTAAACATAACAAAATAAATATTTTAAAGATAAATTAATATTTAGAGCAGTGTGATTTCTTCTAAAATGTTTCTTAAGTTATGTTACGTATACTATGTTACGTATATTATGTTACATATATGTATATATTATAGTTACGTATTATCAAATGGTTTATGAGACTATGTTCCGAAGTATATTCTGTTTATTATTACGTTATGTAGAACCTGAATGTACAATAATTATTTTAAATATTTCGCTTAGCGTTTACTTGACTGTAGCTTTCAGAGGTATGTTCAGAAAAAAAAATATTTTATATTTTATTTTTATTTTGGGGAAGACACTTGAAGACTAGACGGGTCGCTATTGTGTCGTTAGACAGACAAAGGGGCGAGTGCACTTTTATTACTGCGGAGTCTGGGCTAGACTCGATCGTCTAGCTGCGTCTACTCGTAAATGCTGAAGCTAATTGATAGTAACCTGTAAGTTTTTTTTATGTGCAAGTTGACGTGTCATTGTCGGTAGACGTGAACATCATTTTATCGGTGAAATAAGCGAAGAATCTAGGAGGGAAATTAAATTAATCAACATTAAATCTACATGCTCCTCGGCATAATATCGACAACGCATACCTAAATAATTTAGCGTAACTTTAAAACGAAACGTACGAATCGGTAGTTTTGATTATAAATTTTCGTGTTAAATAAAATATACATATATTTATGTCAATTTATTTTACTGATATCCATGCGTTTTGCAGCGTTTGCTGTCCGGTGTTCTAATGGAATACAGCGATTTATATATCTTCATCAAATCATCAGACAGTTTGATCGAGCAGCAACAGGCGCTCCGTCAATGCTATACAGAGTAACATTCCACCAAACCATATAGCACGGTTCGTTTCACTCCTAAATGGCCTATATCTGTATAAAACGATGAAACGATAGACAGTCCCCGCACGTTCTGTTCGTTACAGATCAAGAAAAGGCAATTAGTGATATAATGCGGAGTACAATTAGTGCGGAGTGCGCTCTATGTTTGTTCGATATGAGCGTGTTGAGTGTGGAGGCGGAACTTGCGGCAAATATTTATTATTATCATATCATTGTCCAAGTCGTCAGGATATGGAGGGTACTCTGAGTAGCAAATCTCTCTATCCTTACAGATCTGGTGTGCTTATATTTATAATTTTTACATATATGTATGTACGCTGGTTTCCAAAAAAGCTAATTTGCTCATTAGTAACGTAATTCAAAATCAATTTTGTGAAAATATTCCTTACTGCCATCTTTAATTTGAAGGCGATATATAAATACGAAAGGAAAGTAGTATTTTTTTTAATGTAATCTGTATATAAAAACATTCGGAAATTAATTAAGGTATTAATTTCTTTTGGGGGCAAGCAGTCCAATGAATCTTGCCCTATTTTTAATATGTCTAAAGATAGGAGCATAATGTTTATGATCTATCATCAAAGGAATCAAAAACCCCGAGACAGAGTTCGATTAAGGATCGAATGATTTCGGGATTGTGAACGAATGAATGAAAGATGAATGAGAGATACAATTTCGTATGACGTCCGTCAAGCGTATGCCAAGCGTAAAGGAGGGGTTTTTACGATTCCGAAGACGTTTTACGATGTTCTCGCCCGAAAGGTTTTAGCTTGATCATTCCATTTATGACAATATTGAGTTTTATATACATCAATGTTTAAGTGTGAGTCGAAACATTTTTTAATTCCGATCTATAGTAATATATCAAAGAGTGTGAGATTTTGTGACTGTACATATATTTAAACTCAAAATTAACGGCTGTAGTCTAGGCAGGTGAGGTAAGAGGTAGGCAGAAGAGTGTAGTGCACTCCCACGTTTCACTAGTTATACTGACTACTATATATTGGATAGTTTTCAGAACAACTTCAGCTATTTGAAAAATTGTTTCACCATTTTGAAACTTGAATTAATCGAGGTGAATACGTGCTGTATATATTGTGTGTGATGCGTGCGCGAACTAGTTAAAGGCATAGTTATATTCGCTGACTGAGTCGGAAAAAGTCGCGTATCCTGAAAGCTTTCAGAGCGCACGCTGCGTGAATAGTTATTAAAGTTGCACGAAAAATTTACGGATGAATTCGTTTTTAATAAAAAAACTTTAAAACGAAGCCCGCGTTGAATATCGCTGTGTTTAGAGGATAAATCACATTATTTTCTATTCATTTTAATCTTCGAAATGTGGATCGAAAGTAGTGGATTATTTGCTAACGTTTTTATGCTACGCATAATATGGTGTTAATACAAAAAATGACGTACACATTACGCGTGTAATCCCCGAAGAGGTAGGCAGAAGAGTGTAGAACACACCCACGTTTCACCTGGAATTATAAAAAAAATTAAGATTTTTATCTCGTGTTTTCAGCTTAGAACAAATACATATGTCTATTACACTATGAAGATTGTAGTGGTACTTTAAAGTCTATCACTGCCACAAGAAGTTTTGATTGTAGAGGCGAATCTGTACCGTTAGGAACTTTTTTTAAAAACGTACACGTTCAAAAACCCCTAATACACGAGATGTATTACGTAACTGGTGTAAACTGGCTACGCCTTCCTGCCAACCCCTTCGGGGATATACAGGCGTAATTTTATTTTCAAGTTTTGAAAGCAGAGATACCAATAAAATACCAGAGATGTATTCAATAATAGATGCTGTTTATAGGAATAAATGAATAGATTCTAATAAGAAAGATTTAAAGAGAAAACCAGATAAACGACGACGTTGGAAATAGAAATGATTTTTTTTTATAAAGATAATTTACACTTTTTTCATAACAATCAATCTGAAAAGACATTGGCTTGAAAAGATATTGAAAAGATATCGGTTAATAATGAGTACTAAAATAAAACATAATAAAATACAAAAATAATGCATAATAAAAATATCAACGAATGACAGTAAATTGGATATTGAATGTAACAGTGAGTATTGTGAGTAAATGAATGAACGAGAAAGTTCCGAAATATGTATGTCAAATATACATCATGCGTAAAGGATGGTAGGTAGCTTTTACGACCGCAAAGACGATTTTACGATGTTCTCGATATATTTTTAGCTCGATCATTCGATTTATATATCAATATTACTTTTTGCGTCGTATTGACGGTGTCTTAGATACAGGTTATGGACATAAAGTGTGGTTTTAGGGCAGTGGTTCTTAAACTTTGAAATTAGACTCATCACCTATTCCATATTGGGACGTAAATGTAACTGGTGAAATGTGAAGTGTACTACACTACTCTGCTTACCTCTACGGGGGTTGCAAGAGTGATTTTACGCTGGTTTTTAACCTTTTTGCGATGAGGGATTTATACATGATTTGTTTTTAATATCCGTATGCTTGCGTCGGGCTACAAGCTCATCTGATGGTAAGCGAGATACTCGTATGATGTGGCATGTATTGCATGCGTGCCTTGCCTCCCAAGAAATTGTCGGTTTCAGAATTAATATAATTAATCATTTACATTAATTAATACTTATCAAAATTAAATGCCTATAATTGTAATCAAAATTTGACATTCGTAAAAATGTAATTAAAGTATCTCTAAAAATAAAATACGTGTTTTATCCGTTTGCGAAAATGCGTTATTAAATAAAAAATGTTTATACATATTATTTAATATTATGTTTATGCTTTAATTTTTATCTGAAGAGATCTTTTCAGATGTTTTTCGAAATTACGCAGTTCACTTTTAACTGGTGGTTAGCAGACTACCATTTAGGAACCAGTGTTCTAGAAGGTTCGAGCGATGTCAGTACTTGTGGCGGGCGAGCAATAAATTCACCTTTTAAGTTAGCCCTCGGGAGAACCAAGGCATCGTGATAGATGACGGCTGTAAAGACCCAAAAAAATCGTGACCCTGCCTAAATTGCAATTAAAATTTATGATTGCTTTAAAAATGTTTCACTTTGTTACACACAAAGGTTTGACATTTTGGTTTCATTCAAAATCTTTCAACAGTTTATGTTAAGTTCTTGACGCTATTCTGTACCCATTATGACAATGGGTTGACCGGTAGAGTAGGAATGTAGGAGGCCGGTTTTCCAGAAACTTAAAAGTAATATAACGAAAAATGAACGAATGAAATAAATCATATACGTCATAAATAATACCTAATAAATACCAGTTTACATTATATGTGTACGTTAAACTTTTTTAATCTTCAAATGTTTCATACAATTCAGCTTACCGTAAGGACGAAAAAGGTCGCTATATTTGTTTAGGACTCAAACCTGGACCCTCGGCTCGAGGTTCTCAATATTAACAACTCATCAGAAGTTTTATTATTTTCAAAATGGTAAATAAGGATTAATTGTTATTTAGGGGTTCGTTGGAGTCACGGCCCCGTTTAATGAGACGCAAACAAATATGTTAATGCCTGTACCTACATGTACTTGTTCAAGACTTATGTTTGTAACTGTACATGATGTGGGAAGACGTAGACTTAAATGTTTTATGCTTTGGTATTTGACTGTACTAATAGTATGTTAGTTGTGTCCGGTGTATGGCAATTGGCTTACCACCTATTCCACAGTGGGACGTAAACGTAACTGGTGAAACGAGGGAATATACTACACTCCTCTGACCACCTCTTCGGGGATTAAAGGCATAACGCCTTTAACGTTAACGTTAACATAATTTTACGTTAACTTTAACGTTACGTTCTTTTCGTATTGGTTTTTTCGTTTATTCCAATTATTTACTTATTTGTTGACGAACACAGGTGCCGAGGTAGGTCAAGTCTCAGCGATCTTCACCAAATAGGCCAGGTACCGGCGGATGGGGAAGTCAGAAGTCTCCCAAGCCGGCGCGCATGTATGAGGAGAGTGACGAATGTAGTAGAGGCACCGCAGGGTGTGAGAATAGCGATATCTGGCACTTGGCGTTCCCTGTCAACCCTGTCAGAGACCTGGCGTCCCTACGCATTCAAGCTAAAAAAGACATGGCCTACCAGCAATAGTGAAACAGTCCAACTTGAACAGACATTTTAAGTTGACTCATTTTGTTCAACAAATGAATGATGTAAGTAAGCATTTGTCTAGAAAACACTTATGACCTTAACGACGCTTGAAAGTTTGCAGTGCAACTGATAATGGAGGAACTATCTGGTTTCAGGATCGATCAGACCTCGAGTCCTGAACCCGCAATCTATAATAAGATCTTATTCGCAGCGAACCGCACAATGAGCGCCTCTTTGTCCAAAGGTAAGAGCGCTAAAATGACGCCGCTCGGAATACTCAGTGGTATTAATATAATATTACTAACTAATTAGTGTCAAATATCTACAACTGATATGGCGAGCCACTAAGAGAAAATCTAAATTTAAAAAATCCAGTATTGCCCGACCTAGCATTTAAACCCAGGACCGGTCGTTCTTGCAACCAACACTACCAACGAGGCAGGCAGTGAAATAATTACCGCTTGTCATCATACAGTGTTTGTCTTAAATGGTGATCATGTTAAAAACGTATCACAATTGGTTCTAGATCATTTAACGTAGTTTTACAGTTCACGTTTTAAATACTCGTGTGTCGTTCATATTGTGGTATGGGTGTGAAATACTTCACAATATTAGTCGATTTTGGATCCCTTTCGAATATTTCAGGACGTGTATCCGTTCGCAGTGCGAACGATTAGTAACGATTGAGTGAGGACCGTGGAAAGGCCAACTTTGCGGCTTGGCGGAGGGCGAGCGATGGAAGCAATGATTAGTATACGTGTACACTGTAATTTTCTGTGTATTGTTTAAACGTTCATTTACCAATAATGTTTGGTTTAATAATAAATAAAAGTAAAGAAGTGGCCGACTCTTTGGTCGGGTGCTACCCTGCAGGTTGTTCTGGGTTTGATTCCGGGCCGAGTGCTATTGCGATTTTTAATTTAGATTCTCTAGTTGAAATTTTTAGTAGCGGTTTGCAGTCTGGATTTGTCACTGATTTTGGATCTGGACACTGCATTTGGAACTGTTCGGTGATTGCAGGCGTGATGTTACGTAAAATTAAATGTAATAAAAATCTGTTTAGGCATAAGTACGGTACATTTTAGCGTCTCATATGAGAACAGTCTGGCAGACATAAATTCGCAGATTAATGTTTGTGAAATAAGTTTGAGCAAAAACAAAATGAGATTGAACATTCCTACTATTGCAGGTACTTAAGAGGCTGTAAGTTACTAAGTTTAGATATAATATGTGGATATATTTTATGAATATATCTTTATGTATTATATGAGTATTTATTATATATATTCTTATCTATAAATATCTGTATTTTTATATTTTATTTTTAGGACTTATTATGCTTTGGTGCATTGGTGTAGTAAGTCTGACTGTTGCGCTGGGAGTCGTGGGTCCGATGCTCATCCAGAATAAACATTTGTGCAAGAAAATATTCATCTTTACATATTTTCTATTTTTATTCAATCCAATCACAACATTTCGGCTATACCGTTATCATCCCCTGAATAATTAATAATAAAAAAATCAAGTAAAATAAACGCCGTCGAGATGAGGCCATCACGCCGCATATGTGCCTTGACACTCGCCGACCGGGTTCACAATTCTGATGTAAGGAATATGCTTTGTATGAAAGAGAGTATCGGTGTAAAAATGAGAAAGGGCATGCTCCGATGGTTCGGACATGTTAAGAGAATGCCTGATGAAATAATGACGAAACAGATATTCAATGCGAATGTTGATGGACGCAGGTGCCGAGGGAGACGTGAAGACATGTATGTATGTATGTAAAAATAAATAAAAGCAAACATAAAAACATAACGTTTCATGTCTATAACTGAAGGGCGATTAAGTAACCACTCTGCAGATTTCCACTGGTTAGTGAGAGACAGTGTTGCCTAGCAACAGACGTTTTACCAAATGCAGCATCTTAGCACCCCCACCAGTAATACAGATGCCAGTCGTTAAGAATCTTGCGGAAGGTTTCGTTCATTGCAGTTTATTTTATGCACCTTACAATGCACTTTCGTGAAATTAATCCTTCTATTTTTTTATATTAACTTCCCGTTTCCAAATATGAGGAGTACATAATGTGTTGTAATTTCAAAATCATAAGTTAGTGGTAATCGAAATTTCAGATATAATGATATAATTAAAAATAGTATTGTTGTTTTCATAATAAGACTTTTACTTGCGCCTTCTAATGAAAAACAAAAGAAAAACGTGAGAAATTCTAAGCTTTAACACAATCCAAGCTACTTCATGATGTTGACAAAAACGAGCTTGAAACAACATTCAAATTACGATTCAGCGTTTATTCTTTTAATTTATCATCATCAGATCGCGGTATGACGCGGTCTGCCTCAGGGGCGTCCTATGTCCAACAGTGGACTGCAATAAGCTGCTGATGATGTCCAACTTATCTTATCCTGCTTTCTCGTATTAGATTTTTATGCCTCTTTCATTCATCATTATTCTCTTTGTGGGTTTTGTTCCCCTTGGCGTGGGGCTGCTTCCTTTCAATACATCCATCGTGGGAGCGCTAATCGGGTAAACACCGGCGTCGTTCATTAGCCACTTCACGCGCGAATCCTAGCCAATTGCAGTTAGTTCGCTCGGCGCTGCGAACTCAGTATTCAGCGTTTTTATTGAATTAACCCTCCTTTCTATGATTGCACTATTGAGGAACTAGAAAATATATCGTGTTATACTACACTTACAATATGCTACGAGAAATTTTTAATAGCCTTTTTTTCGATTTACTTTTTTTATGAAATGAAATGTAATAGGTACTTTATTTTACGATGGTTACAATTATAATTTCTGTGTATCATTGTTTCGAAGCTTATTGTTTTTCTCGTATCTTTTTAATATAGTACTTTCGGTGCCATTATAGCGTTTCTATCATGCACAGTACAGATGTCGTTCATTAGTAATTTCACGGTTTGCACGAAGTCCTCGCCCGGCACAGTTTGCTCTATGCTCGAAGCTGTTAGCTCCGTTCTCTTATTAACTTACCTTTGCCTCTTTGTGAGTGAACCACGTTTTAGAAAGTTAAGATATCAAACGTTGCTATAATAACTATTCTGTTGTATTAATATTGCGTGACATTTTTATATATAATTACAATATATATGTATAATTGTATTGTATTTAATTGTTATGTCACAGTGTTTGTTGCCATAGGTAGGTACTCCTCCGAAATGGCTAAAACGATTTTAATGAATTTTTTTATGTATATTTAGTAGGTATGAGAATATGTCGTAATATATTTTTCATATCCCTAAATGATAAGGATGATTCCCAACAAAGAGTGTTTTTAACTATTTTGACAAAAGAATATTTTTATTTTTTATGTTGTGGCATTAAAAATACATACAACCCTTAATTTTCATAATTCTATCACCAACTCCTATTTTTTAATAGTCATAATAATTTTATCATAATAACCTTGGGAGACAACTGATCAATTATCCCCGCTAAACGTCTACCGGTGTAATTAAAATAAATTAAAAAAAAATGTTTATTGTTTTGTTATTTCTATATTCCACCATGGTTCACAACACTCCCTGTCTCTGTCACTCATATACCACATCCTCAAACAATGAGTTAATTACTTTTTCTACCCTAGAAATAAATTACCTGTCTTTTCCATTTCTTTGTTGTATTGTTAATTCTTCCTTTTCTGTATTTTCTTCCCTTCATTGTTTTAATAATATCGACTAGACGTTCATTGTTTCCACAGTCATAAGGTCTACATTGTACAGATGCTTAAAAATATTACAGTCATTATTCTTTCATTAACTTAATGTATTCTCTAATTGTTAGTGTTCTTAGGGCAGACAAATGGTGGGTTAAAACAAGGACTGGAGGCAACTTCGCCGTTCGTTGTCATATGTAATATTAGAGAAGTTATCACAAGTTGCTTGATAGTTAATTCTAATCATGTATCAATAAAATGGTCCTTTTAATGAATCTAATAGGGTGTACTTTGAGGAGGTTACCGATAGATGGCGTTAGATGTATGGTACACCCTATGACCATAATTTTACCATGATCGCATATATGTATATAATAAACATTGAATTTTATACACTGAATTACAATTACTCACTAGGTTTTGCTGAACACCGCCTTCTGACTGCTATCCTGTCATCCCTAACCAAGACGCTTTTTGTGTGAATTAGCTCTAGACGGTAAAGGTGTCTGGACGAGATCCATCTGTTAGCGAGAAGACCATCTTTTGTTTTTATCTTAATTGTTATCCCTTTTTCAATACATTATAGGTACTGCTATGTTGCGCGCAATTATGTTTAGTTTATCCGACATGGTTATAAGGTAAGATTAGTGAAATATTCATTATATATATGTACATATATTTATTTACATATTTATTCGTCAAGCCAATGAAAATTAAATGATTTTAATGTTTATCAAATTCATATATAAATAGATAATAAACTTTTCAGTTCAATTTAAAGTTCATTATTCCTCGGACAGAAGATATTTCATAAGCTTTCGTAAGTAGATTCGATTCAATAAAAAAACGAATAATAGAGTCATTCGGGGCAAAAGGACGCACTTTTCACTGTTTCAATTCATTACTCCGAAACTACTGCGATTTGAGAAGCACTGTATGTGCTGTTCAGTAGCTCAGTAGTTGGACTCTCAAATAAGAGCAAACGGTTTGCGATATAATTTATGGTTTTATATATATTAAATAAAAAGTTGATTTAGTCAG
>DWFO01000242.1:0-23013 GCA_018246595.1 Mimoniades nurscia nurscia
ATGGCAATAGGCTCACCACCTATTCCATAGTGGGACGTAAACGTAACCGGTGAAACGTGGGAGTGTTCTGCATGCCTTTGCCTACCTCTTCGGGGATGACAGGCGTGAAGTTACGTTTTTTTTTAATTTAGCTTTTTTTATCTACAACATTTAATTATAGGTACCTACTTCGATTGCATACATGGACACTGACAAGAATCTTTTAATTATTTTGATTCTTTCAATTCAAAGCTGTCATGAAGTGCTTATGTTAGAGATTTAATCGCAAGGTTTATTTGGTCTTGCCTTAATTGTCTTTAAGGTTCTTTGCCCTTTACAACTAACATTTCTCTTGGTCGAACTTTTATTGAAACTGTCTCGGATCACTCTAATGTATTCTGCTAAGATATCGTAGTGAAATTTTTGAATAAGTTTGAGCAATTTCAAAATTTAAGTATAGGATTTATTATTCGCTTACAAAGTTCCGATTATAATATATTTTCAATCTTCGTGAGAAACTAAAGATGCTATAACGTTTATTTCTCAAACACTGCAATCTTATGTATCTTGTTGCAAACTCATCTTCGTTTTTTACTTATTCGTATATTCGTTTTCGTGCACGCAATAGGTGCAGTTTTGGAACTTTCAGCCATCTAAGTGCGGCGGTCCTTGTATTTTTTTATCACGTGACATCACGCCTGTAATCCCCAAGAAAAATGTAGCAGTGTTCCACGTCACACTTGCATTACTGGTCCCACTATGGAACAGGTGGTGAGCCTATTGCCATACACCGGTCAGAAAACTAGACTACGAGCTATAACTTAAATTTTCAGGAATTTCAAAAACCCTATAGTGCCCGATCCGGGAGTTGAACGCAGATCCTCTCGATCACCAGTTGCGCTTGCAACTACGTAATAAACGAAACAGTGTTTTTTATTTAGGTAATGAATTATGCAAATTTCGAAAAAATCATTGTAATTATTTCGTATCAACATTTCAATGTCAATTATCGATTATATATTTGCCTACAATTATTTATCGCTTTTAACGCAAACATTATCAACATACGTAATTTATTTAGTCTTTTGTTCATAGTATATCTATTCCCATAGAAATGTTTATTTTTTTTTGCCTGTAACGTATTTTTGACCGGATATAATTAATTTAATGTCGGTAGGTATGTACGAATAGCCATGAATTTAATTATAACTATGAATATAAATTTTAAGAGCTTACATTAAAGTTACTTGTCACAAATGGAAATATCTACTATAGCTCGCATTAAAGGGATAACCCTTTGATACGATAAAACATATAAATAATAAGAGTAATAATACTCTATCGCATTATCATCATCCAGTAAGATAACTTTGTAACGAAAGCTACGTATAAGTGAATATTAAGCTCACGACCAAGGCTGTGCTCTGGGATCCCCAGCCGGCATGCCCAGCGATGAAAAAATAGGCGAAAACACTTTTTGGCGACGCTCTATGTCCATCAGTGGAGTGAATAGGCTGATAACAGCGTTCAAGACCGACGACTTATCTCGCACTAAAGACTAATATCGGTGTTATATAATTCCAGTATCAAAATCCCAGCAGCAAAACGCGAAACCCAGCAAGGAGAATCCCCAGTCAGTGCGCGACTTATTCAACACCACGTCTTGCATCCCTCCGCCATACCGATGCCCGCATCCCAACATGCAGTTTTATCTCTACACTCGGCAAGTATTCAAAAACTTTGTGAAGAATCAATTGTAATTTTTTCTTATTTTTTCTTTCGACGCTTTTATCGTTCCACTGGTAGAACATGGGTCTCCTCAGAAGGAGAAAGGTTAAAACCATATTCCACCAGGCTAGCCAAGTACAGGTTGACAGAGTTCGCGAGCCTTAAAGAACATTTTTTGAAGAACTCTAGGGTGTGCAGGTTTCCGCACTACGTTTTTCTTCACCGTCATATCAAGTGATATTTAATTTTCCGGAATTTAAAGTCAATTTTAAGCCACTAGGCTATCACTACAGTGCTCTATCATTTTTACTTAAGCCATTCCATATAGTTTAGTATTTTTAATATAATACTTTCTGTAATACCGAAGTACAAATCATTACACAATCGTTTACTTTCTTTATATTATATAGACTATCCATTCCTATTATATTACTCATATTATTCACAATAAAATCTTCTTCTTTTAGTGTCTTTCAAACTAGTGAAGATAGGCAGTTAGTTTCGCACAAGAAATTTTAGGCTAAAACTTATCTGCAAAAACTTATTATTACTGGTTTTATAACTACGAGTATATAATAAGTTTATTTTATTTACTAAACATTTTGTAATTACAGGAAAACGCAGGAAAAAGGTGAACTCCTGAACACCTTGGATAACGATTCCTTGACATACTCGAGGTTCAACCCGAAACATCCCACTAAAATAGTGGTGCATGGCTTTGGTGGGGGGAGGAACCTGTCGCCGAGCACTGACATGCGGAAGGCGTATTTCACCAGAGGAAACTATAACATCATCATCGTGGACTACGGAAGCCTAGTGAAGGAGCCGTGTCTCAGTCAGGTTGCTGCCATTATTCTTGTATATTTGTATTTCTTTAAAACATTAGTGTCATTTAAAAACAATAATATCCAAGGTGTGTTCTCGATTTTAATCCAAATTTCGTTACAACCTGCGTAAAGATTAAACACCATTATGTGCTTCTGTTATCTTGCTTCTAACTTTAACTAAAACAGAATTACTCTACGCAAAATAAGTTTGTAGAAAGAAAATGTACCTAAGTATTCAACACAGTTTATAAAGCTTGTCTTAATAAACAAGCTTACTTATGTTACTAATGTAATGAAATGTATTTACTGGTTATTTCAAATTCGTTGTCGATGTTCACTGATCGTTAAACACAGATAAAAAAACAAACCTTTCCTAAGCAAACACATGCTTAGCACATAATCGTGGGTTCTCATATCTCTGCTTAGTGTAAAAATTATTATTTGTAGGTACGAGTTTGTTTTGGCTACTAATAAACTAAAATAAACTTCAGCTGTTAATATCTGGTAACATTTCAATGATTCGATTATCTTGAATCGTCTCCACTATAACGTGTTTCTGTCCGTATATTACTTGCGTCATAATTCCACTAATTGCGTCATAATGAGCAGAAACGAATCGTTTACCGCTACATTACGAAACGTTACATGCCTCCTACTGTATAATATTAAGTAGTTACTTAGTGATAAATAATAAATATTGAAATGTTGTTACATAAACGTAAAATAAATACAAGTATGTACATGGTATATATATTTCAATATAAATATTCTGAGATGACACCACTCTGCAACGATAGAAGAATTTATTATATCAATGAAATAACCATATAGTATTCATCAGAATATTATTCACAAGATAAAGATAATAAACTTAGCAGTTAGTCGTTAGAACTACGATATGTATTATAAGTCGATTAGGAATGTTGCGGACTCACAGCGTCGCAGACAGGCCAAGGCTCCGGACTGCAGTTAAACTGACAAGGCAGTTTTTAAATATAATACCGCAAAACTAAAAGCATACAACGTTGTATTTTATCAATATAAGTAGGTACTTACGCATCAAAATTATAATCTACAAAACTTTTTCGCGAGAAGACATTATTATCTTTTAAATCATACTTTTTGTCATGCAGGTTTAAAACGCTAAAATTCCCACATATTGTTGACGGTGTAAATATTCTAGATAGAGTGGGCTCCGCGCTTCGCGAGTCTGTGCATCACGCAGTTAGTGGAGTACGTGCAGTACCACCCAGTGAAGTCGGTACGGCCAGAGCAGGTCCACACTATTGGCTATAGCGTCGGAGCGCATATACTGGGGCTTGTGGCTAATCACCTCGAGCAAGGCAAGCTTGGACGAATTACAGGTGAACACGGCGAAAATTAAATTAAATATATGGAGGTTACAAGTATCTTATTAACTCGATTACCGAAAAGGCGGAACTTGTAAGACAATAATAGGTATATTTATTTAGAAAATTCGGAACTCTATTAATTTGTTAATGTATAAACTGCAACAAACATCTATTCAACATTTTATAATAACAGTGCTGCTATTGTTTCCACGGCACCCGATAATTTTGCCGCGTCGTCTGCTGTATTTTGGTTATACTCGTATCTACATCACAGAGTAGTAATAGAATAAAACCAAAATTATTTGTAAGTATTTCAGTTTAAGCATGACCTTGTCAAGTGGAGAGGATTAGATTGCTATTATTAAAACTCAAAAATGTCTGTGTGGCGTTATTAATTTATAAATTATTTATAGGTTTGGACCCGACCATCTTTTTCTACATGGGAAACAATAGGTCTCGGGACTTAGACCACACGGATGCCTTATTTGTTGATATTTTACACACTGGCGCCGGAATTCTGGGACAATGGGGTCCTAATGGACATGCTGACTTTTACGTCAACGGAGGCTCAAGCCAACCTGGATGCGCCCATGATACTATTTTTCGTAAGTTTATAAAACAATGAGAACAATTTTTGAACATTGAAGAAATTTCTATTAAAAGCGCCATCTATCATCACTAAGCGCAACTTATCTGATTATAAGATAAATGATGGAAGGTACCTTCTGTAGTTCTGGCATAAAAGAGGGCTCTGTAACTTCTTTAAGCTACTGTACTCATGCATATTTTCCGGAAAGTAATTGATACAAATGTTAACTAGATGGCACTATATTGATTTTATGCTGCTATTTAGTTATTGTGTTTAATATTATTAATTTAGTTTTGATATTAGTGTTTATGTTTATTTCGTTACAGAAACTCTTTCTTGCGATCATACTAAAGTAACTCCGTACTTCATAGAGTCAATTAACAGCCGCGTTGGCTTCTGGGCTGGCCCCTGTCCTAATCTGTTTTCTTACCTAATCGGTTGGTGTGAGCCAAAAGACACCGAATATGTTCTGATGGGAGAACATGTAACCCACAAGTAAGTGTTTTAATGTAATTTTTATTTTAATATTATATACGCCTTTAATATTATATAAGCTTTTGAAAGTAGACGGTACAATAATAATGATGGAAAATAATTTAAATTATTTTATGTCTTGTTTTCGTGTAAGTTAAATAATATAACAACGATTCCAGTGCTCGCGGCGTGTACTACGTTACAACGAATGCAAAACCACCATACGCGAGAGGATTTCCCGGCAAAAGTAGGCGCCTACGATCTGTTTCACCTTACAGTTGATAACGGTAACAAATACATTTAGTTTAAGAATAAATGCTTTTGATGTTATTACTCTAAACAGCCTACCTCGTGATTGTTTTGATTATGTATTTAAAGAAAAAAATTCTTACCCTTTTCATATTCTTTATGTTACCCAAGTTGCCACTTTTCTGTTACCAATAGTTCTAAGGGAGCAATATATTTTTATGTATAGCAAGGGCTAGCTTTAAATTTACTAGATTTCATAATTAAACTTAGCATAGATTATAATATGTATATAATAGATTAATTAGGTAGGTATAGTAGTGAAGTAGGTACAAATGCCATTTCTCCATACAATATAATTTTTAGAATACATTTTTAATATTATTGCTAGAAGCGGTGATAAAGTAAAGTTTTGAACTTTAGTATTAATCATAGGTATTAAAATGTTTTTATAATGGCATATAATCGTATTGGATTAAACATAAGCATTATTCTAATAAAAATGATTTATTTTGGTTAGTTTGTACGAAACTTAATGATATTAACTATAAGGTTTGATCAGTGATCTTCAAAAGACTCATATCATAAAAATAAGGTGAAATTTATTATTATTTATTAATTTATTCGATAAATTAACTTTATAATAATAACAAGTTACCGATATAATCAAATTATTAATTCTATCATAATTGTTTAAGTTATGTATAAATCTTACTGCCTTCCTTTTGTAGGTAGGTACTATGTTTTTCTAGTTAGAATTTTTAAAAAATGTGATAATTGCCAAGGATGAGGAATAAATTGTTTCAAAACTTCACAATGTAGTTTAATTCACCTATTCTTAATATTGACTCCAATATTGGTTATATGCCACAATTTACAACATTAGTTGTAAAAACACATAGCAAGCACTAAAAAGATCTCATAACAAATTCTATGTTCATTTATAGATAATTTTCCATTTCAGATGTCCATTTAGGTAGGTATATCTTTTCAGTGCCCGAAAGTCTGTCAAGAATGAATATTTATATTCATTTTAAATATAATTATTCGGGAAGCACGCATGTAGAAAAATTTACATGAATTCGGAAAAATCGGCTATGTATTATTTAACGTCGATAGTTTGCGAACATCGATGGCGCGGCGTGGCGTCCAGTGCTTGAGTGTTCAGCTAGCTGTTTAGTTTTGGTTAGGAGATAAGAATTAAAAGAAAAGAACAACAATTTTTAACATTATATTTCGGAAGATAATGCCACCAATAAATATTAACACAGTACTGAAATTCGCTAAATATATAGATATACATATAAATATATATATTTAGCGATTATACCAAAAGTTAGTTAAGAACGACAACAACAAGTACAACGTACCTATTCACTAAAAATATAATTTATTAGATTAAGGTTATTGGTTTTGAATGTTTCTAAAATTAATGGCATCCTGTTCATTAATCAATAATATGAATCTTTTGGAGACATTTTGAAAACTGGGTAATAATACTACGGACAACACCGATTTAAGTTAGAAATGCATTTAAGTTACAAATTAAATTTACGTTACTGATTAGTTATTTTAACAATTACAGCGAACTTCAAGAGAAGACAGTGTACATTTTAAGAATATATCGTTCAAATTATTTCAATTCTATTAAATATTATTCAAATAATGAAATGTCAAATTTGTACACATGTCAAGAATATACAATGTTATAAAATTGTTCTAGGAATATTAAGTACATCGTAACATAAAAATAGACGTAGATTACATTTTCAATAATAAAAATATAGACTCAAGGAATATTAAAAATTTGATAATATTGATGAACAACGTTTAAAAAAACAGAAACACATAATTTTAGTTAGTGCATACTAATGTCGACTTCATTTAATACTTTGCAAATACAACATAAGAATAAAAAAGAACATTTAACAGTAATAGAATTGTTACATACAGGCTAGCAAATATAAACATCATTTGTCATTATTGTAAGTTTTGTAGTAATCCAAATTTTATACATTTGAAAAAGTATTTCCCTCTCTCGTATCGATATGATAAATGCTATATTCCGTCGTATTACTAATGTCTGTTTTAAAAACTTCATTACCTATATTTTATAACACAGGTAAGGAAATCGTACAGTAGAAGTTGTTAAGAAATATGAAAACAGACTACTCTTGAACTTCATAATTACTAAATATCTATTTATTTATTTACTATATGGTTAACCAACTAACACTAACTTCATCAAAGTAATACTTATACATACTATTATTACTTTGATTATAAGTAATATAGTTATAAGTAATAGGTACAGTTATAAGTGCAATGTGCGTTTATATTTACAGTTGAGTAATATTGTTTATTAAGTAATTTATTAAGTTTTTTTTTATAGTATGGAAGTAGTAGACGAGCATGCAGTCCACCTAATGGTAAGTGGCTACTGCCGCCCATGGACATTTGTAATAAACCCCAGATAAGATTAGATTCCTATCTCACGTCGACCACAGATGCGCCTCTACCCCTGAGGACTAAGCTGGAATGCCTCGAAAAAGCTCGAATGCCTCTCCCTTACCACACCCTTCAAACCAGAACACAGCAGCGCTTAACACTGCTGTTATAAGGCAGAAATAGGTGTTTTGATGGTGCCGTCGGAGTCGAACCACAGAGGGTTCTACGGTTCTACCACCTTTATTACCTCTAGCCTCTAGGTATTTATTAAGTAACTTATTAACTATTATTTTTATATATCCGATGGGCAAACAAAACTTAATGAATCATGAAACAACAATATGAATGAATCATGAATCAAAAAGGTTTAAATCTAAGGTTTGCTTTTTTGCAAAACTTAAATCTCCATATGTTCTTAAAGAAACAGCCGAAAATATAAACGAAATGTTTAAGTTCGTACAGCCCGTAACACCTAGCAAAATGAAATTTACCATAATTTTGTACCATGCTGCGTTTGTATGAAAACATGTTTGGTTTTAAGAGAATTGTGAAATTATTTGAAATATTGTACATTAGACATGGTTTCGAAAATCGAAAAAATAGGACGTTATATTAGACATATATTAGGATTGGTTTCAATAAACTTGGACCTATTTTAATTAGGGAACTATTTGAAATCTAACCTTCTTCAGAATAAAAAGTATCCTTAAAATCATCAGTTATCAATGTGCCAAACTTATCAAACTATTGTTTTCATAGATATTTGAACTTTTCCTAAAAAATATCACCACACACACCGATGTAATGAAACTTGTCTAATCTTGTCTAATGTACACTAACTACTATTAATACAAATAACTATTATTGTGGTGTACCTAATACTGATGCTATTTTTTTAACTATTACAAAATAGGCCCTATGAAACTATACGTGATCTATATTACAACTTATTTTTTTATAGCAATAATTGTCACATATATAAATTTACTTATAATATTTTAAAAGTTCAATCAAACAGAGAACTGATGAATTGAGCTATTACGAGCAGTAATTGACCGCCTGTCAAAAGAAACTGTCTAATAGACAGGTAACATTATTTTATAATTAACGAAATATCGTTCATTAACTATATATACCTACATTTATTTATAAGATATATAACGGTGTCTATTGTTATTGGGTGTTAAAATACTAAATACCTAGTATAGTTAATTCACGCCTTTAAGTATTAAACAACTACCAATACGATGTGATGCTGCTAAAAATAATCTTAATTAAACGAACCTAAACGGTGAGAAATCCTAAGAAAAACGTTACTTACAGATATAAAATGTTCATAGCCAAAATATAATAAAAATATCGTAAGCTGGAGATAGAACGTGTTAATTAAGTTATATTATTTGAATAATATATATTAAAAATACGGTTATTAAGAAAATTATAAGCCACAGGTGTAATTTTAAAACGTTCAAACGTGCAGGCAAATAAAACAACATATTACCACGTAGGTAATACTTACAGTGTGGGCTAATCAAAGACGAAATCCGGTAAACAAGCAAACATACGACATATGTGAAATAACGAAAACAATACGTTAAAGCTACACAAAATATTTACAGCATTTGAATGAGGACTTTAAAGCAAATCCTTAAACATGTGTCTAATCAGTAATTGACAAATCAGTGCTTTCATCGTAAGAATACTTATAGTAAAGTATCTTATATGTGTATAATTACAAGATGTCTACATAAAGTATTATTCTATACAGCTAATGATTGTACAGCGTCAGTTACACGGTTACAACACTGTACACTATTGTCAAGCTTATGATCGCTCCGCAGTTGGGCCCGGGCCAATAATGCCATGCACAATGCTATATCCACCCTTATACTTGAAGGTTTTGTTAAGATACCTAGTGCAGAAATAATGCGTGCTTTCCTTTCTCCGCTCTGACCGTACGAACACACGCTCTGTCTAACAAGTTGTACTTTATTTACAGATTTAAATTACAAATTTCTACTTTATGTATCTGTCTACGTAGATCAGTGATTAACAAAAAGAATACTTCGTTAGAAAAAATAAATTCGGATCAAATCAAAAATATTGTTGAAATGAACATCCAAAACGATAAAACGAAAGCTGAGAAAGAAAGAAATATGACTAAATAAATAGATATAACACATAGCCATTTTTAACGTTGAACTCAAAAAATAATTAAATTTAACTACAACTATATAAGTGGTACAAAAATGGTTTACTTAGAAACAATAAATATTCGTAAACAGACATTAAGAGGTACATTTTTTTTCTTCAAAATACCTTTGGGGCTGGATGCATACGTGCGACGAGAACGTGATGACAAACAAACAGAAATGACAACTATTTACAATAACACTTATATACATGTGACAATTTACAAGTGTAATAACTAACCGCTGTACGAAATGTATCATACTTGATGGATCAAGCATGAATATTTTCACCGCGGCATTGTCAGAAACTAGACATAACACTAGAAAAATCTGTGTGGTCACATTACTAAATTACTTCATAAATATAAACAGTATTTGAGATAGTTACCATAAATAAATATGCCTAACTGAACTAAGTAAATAAATAATAACTTTTAGAATTATGTACAGATGAACGCTGTTGAAATAAAATAAAAAAAAAACAAAATCTAACTGAGTAAGTACATGAAACTAAACAGAAATAATTGGTAACTCCAAAAGAAACTAAAACTGTAACAATCAATGAAATCTATTGAATGTTCATCTGTTGTTATGACATATATTTTCATTATTCGTATCTACATAATGTTAAATCTATAGTTTCTTTAAGAAACTTCCTTCGCTACGACGATTATTAAGTACTTATTGATAAGCTTAATTGTATATATCCTACCTGCTACGGGCGCTAGTATGTCAGCTTTATTGTCTCCACAGCCACACGGAGTGAGATCACCCCGCCCTAATCTAATATCCTACGCATTTATTGTCATCCTTTTGACTGGTCGCAATGTACAAACGAGGCTACGTAACTCCTCACACTAATCCTAACATATGTATATATGCCACACTCTAACCGAATTTCATCTAGATGATAATGGTTGAAGTTTGTTGTTGTCTACGTCCTTCCTACAATGTTACTGTTATCATATGTGTATGAACAGTGAACACATTGGGATTGCACAGTGTTACGTCCCGACAAGTGTGTACGGATACATGTACGTGGCACTCGGCGCCCTCTGACTCCCGCCTGGTAAACTTGGCGACATGTTATAATAATGATGATTACGTCACTGTTCATTATGTGTGCTGCCAAATGTCTTGGATGTGAAGCAAATTGTCTTTTGTTACTAATACAATCTGATGATATTCGGTCAGAAAGTGGTACATATAACTATAATAACTTACAGACTTAAGTGTTAAGAGACAGAATTATTGTACAAGATTACATAATATTAAGTATCATAACATAATATTAAGAATAACATTCATTGTGAAATATGATATTTATGGGTGGACGAGAATGTATATCTTGAAAGTGCTTTCAATGGGAATGGCAGGTCCATCGTTGACATAGAGAGAAGAGTTGGGTGTGTAAGAGAAAGCGATCAAAGCAGAATAACGTAACATCACGCTTGTAATCCCCGAAGGAGTAGGCAGAGGAGTGTAGTATACGTTTCACCAGTTACGTTTACGTCCCACTATGGAACAGGTGGGGAACCTATTTCCATACATCGGGCATATATCCAGACTCCAAGCAACTAATAATAAATCTACATTAGAAGAATTTAGTAGTACCCGACCCGGGAATTGAACCCAGGACCTTTTCGATCGGTAGTCGCACTTGCAACCTACACGACCCACGAGGCAAAATAACGCGGTCAAGATGAGGCCGGTACGCCACATGTAATGCTTGACGCTCGCCGACCATTTGCGTAATACTGATGTAAGAAGGATACTTTGTGTGAAAACTGGTATTAATGTAGAAATGGCAAAGAGCATATTCCTATGTTTCAGATAAGTTGGAAGAATGATTTATTTTTATAATATGGAAGTAGCAGACGAGCATGCAGTCCACCTGATGGTAAATTGGTACTGCCGCCGATGGATATTTGTAATCAACCCCAGATAATATTATATTCCTATCTCAGGTCGACCACAGATGCGCTTCTACCCCTGAGGACTAAGCTGGAATGCCTGTATGTATGTAAAAAGTATGTCTCCCTTACCACACCCTTCAAACCATAACACAGCAGCGCTTAACACTGCTGTTATAAGGCAGAAATAGGTGTGGCGGTGGTGCCGCCGGAGTCGAACCACAGAGGGTTCTCCGACATTTTGATAAATGATTTTCCCACAGCACAGTACTTACATATATGTTAAAGTTCATGAAACTAATTGTTATATTGATTTCTAAAATACTAGTTGATCTAAATATATAAAAATAATAATGTGTTGGTTCATTGCAACCTACAAATCCTACAATACGCAATATTATATTTATGTAAGCGCGTCGTATCAAGGTCGACAATTTTAGCGGGAACATGTCAAAATGGCGGCGGAGCACTACGGAATGGATTCTCGCTAAATAAAAAGTCACGCTATTAGCTAAAGAGTGATAACTGTATTTATATTTTTATATTTTACAGATATTATGTACATTTTAATACGATAATTTTAAAATTCTTCACCAGTATAAAGAATGTAAAAATTATCGTATTAAAATGTAGGTACATAAAATCAGTAAAATTCTCGTTCACAGTTCGGACAGTTCTCGTTGGCCCAGTGCTTGCTAGTACGATTGCTGCCCTTATTGCTAGTCCTGGGTTCGATTCTCAGGTCGGGTATTTTTTTTTTTTACTTATAATTTCTAGCAGTAGCTCGGAGTTCGGATTTCTGCCTAGTATAAAAGCAATAGGCTCACCCAAATTCGGTGGTAGGATGTAAAATATAAGAGGTGGATCTTGGGAGTATACTACACTTCCCTGCATGTCTCTTCGGACAATATAGGGGTGAAAAATATTAAACAATAATTTGTAATTGTTTAAATTTCATTTTAAGGGTTGTTAATAAACAGGGACTTAGTCACTGAAAATATACGTACCATCACGCCTGTAATCCCCGAAGACGTAAGCTGAGGCGTGTAGACTTGTAGTACACTCCTCATGTTTCACCAGTTACGTTAACGTCCCACTATGGAATAGATGGTGAGCTTATTGCCACACACCGGGCACATATCCAGATTTCTAACAATTAATAGAAAATCTAAATTAAATACATTCAGTAGCGCCCAACCCGAGATTTGAACCCAGGACCTCCCGATCGGCAGTCGCGCTGCAACCAATACAACCAACCTCTTATTGAAAACTGCAGAAGTGTCCTTGTATTGAAACGAAATAAATATATGTATTATAAACGTATTACAATGTACTTATATTGGAAACTTGTGAAGTTCCCTTCCCGTATCGCAGGCTCCATTAACTGTACAGCGTTTCGAGTCACGTTTATTCGTTGTTACAATATTACTAATTACAAAAAATTCCATTGCTCTGGACGTGTTAATTAAGTTTAACAGTAAACAGTCACATATTGAGTAAAAAGAGTAATTATGTTTGAAACTTATCATATTTTTTATGACATTTAAATATATTTGAACTAAGACGGTAACTACGTTAGTTTCTAACAACTTTGAGGAAAAGGCGCCCAACATCACCTTTTTTTTGTTTAGGGGGGAAACCTTCATAAGGTACCCGGCACCCTGGGAGAGATACCGGGTCATGTGGAACTTTTTGACTAGTCCGTTGGTGCAGTGGTTAGTGAACCTGACTGTTGCGCCGGGGGTCGTGGGTTCGATTCTCAACCAGAATAAATATTTGTGTGTGTACAAGTATTTGTTATGTGTCTGGGTATGAACAAAATATCTATTTAAGTATATCATTATTTACATGTATATATGTAGTTTATCAACCATCTGGTTACCATACCACAAGCTCTCTTGACGCTTACTTTGGGATCAGAGGGCCGTGTGTGATGTCCCGAGATATTAGGTTTAAAGAATCTTTATTTTCTCATAAGACATACAATTATAGTACATTGTCACTTAAAATGAGAAACTTAAAAGTTGATAATAACGTATGGTAATGCTCGGTACATGTATGTCTATGTTTTGTTATCTATGTGTGTGTGTTTACAATGTCTATTTCTACCTGGTTACTACAATGTCTATTTCTGCCTGGTTACTACAATGTCTATTTCTACCTGGTTAATACAATGTCTATTTGATTTCACTAATACCCACCTCTGTGAACAAGTTGCGACGTTTTGGTTCTCAACCGCAAATCTCTGAAAAGGCATGGCGATGATTATATAATTACGCACACTGAAACCTTTTTCATTATATCCATTTATTTCTACCAAATGGTATTATATTATTAAAGGACATTTGATTGTATGTATTAAGTGAGCGTAGATAACAATCAAAGTCCCATTTTATCCGCGTATCCCGTGAGAGCATCGGAAGCGGCGTGGCCAATGTAATCGCTTATAAATGAGGCAATCGCGTTGAGCGTTACACGTTGATGCACGTTACACGAATAATGGGTAATTTTTCGAAAAATGTGTCCACCACGGCCACCTGATTTAACGTAATTTTATATGAGAGTAGCAAGCCCTCAGATATTTGTAACCGACCTCGAGTAGGACTCTATGTATAGGATTGTTGATGTTAATAGGTTTAATTAATTCACTGGTTTAGTTCAGTGCTTAATGAGTTTGACTGTTGAACTGGGTGTCGTCGGTTTGATTCTCTGCGAGGTCAAATATTTGTGTAACGAGAACAATGTTCTATGTTTACAATCAATCCTTAATGATTTTGCTGTAGTATTGCTTTAAACTCTATTTTAAAATAGATTCCACCCTCCGTAACTCACGATTGACCTATAAACGCTCAAACGCCCATCCGAAATGCCTTCCCGTAGTGAACACTCATTGTCTGGAGCAATCTCATTGTAAATTCTCTTCCTCCGCTACCTCAAACTGTAAACAGCAATCACGTTGGCGACGTGAAGGTTTGCGTAAGGATTAATTAAACAAACACGCGACCCCCGTTAATCTTGCTTGGGAAGAGCTTAAGATGCTGCTGACCTAGTAATTGAAAATGATTATCTAAAGGTATTCTTTAATTCGTATTGCAACTAATCAAAATGCCACTGCAGGCAAGCTGGTCGACGGTTTTAGCGTCTCCAACAATATTTAGCGACTTTTATCTAATGATAATAATAGCAATTTTTGCCTTAAATTAAAATTACGTAAACGATTTTGAAAAATGGACTTTAATATTTAGTTGTTTGAGAGCCGAGCGTGGTTAGTGTTGCTGATTTCACAGATTATTTGCTACGAAATATTTTTGTTTTATATTGTTTGCTCTCTTCTAGAGGTCGATTAAAAGCGTTCAAACGAAAACTATACCATAGCGGGGTATTGAATTTCATTCCTACTTTATTCCATTCCCTTAATGCAAGTAGTGCATGCCACTAGGGTCAAGCTAATTAATTTCGCCCGTCGGAGGTCATGGGTTCGATTCCCACCTGAAATAAATATTTGTGTGATGAGAAGTGATAAATATTTGTGTGATAAGATGTGATAAATATTTGTGTGATGAGATGTGATAAATATTTGTGTGATGAGATGTGATAAATATTTGTGTGTATTTTTTCTGTGTGTGGGTGTAGTAAAATAAAAAAAGAAAAACTATTTAACTATATATTTATATGTATAAACGTAGTTACCATAGCGGTATGGTAACCGTCTAGTTACCATACCGCAAGCTCTCTTGACGTTTACTTTGGGATCAGTTAGCCATGTGTGGAGATGTCCCCAGATATTATTATTATTAATTATAATTCCAATGAATATTCGTTGATTTTATTTACATATATAATATACTATACAAGACATGTAAGCGGAAAGCACAAATAAAATCACCGTATTGTGCGGTCGTGTAACTTTGTGTGTTTGTCTGTCACACGCCAACAGAACGTGCGACCATAATACATAGTTCAATAAAACTCAACAAATACACATCATGTCATACTACTTCTAACGTACGTTTCCAAACGCAACGCATTACACTTGTACGTTTAATATTACGTTTGCGTTACGTTACACTTAAAACGCAAGTCTTTACTAACTTTAATGTTCTATTAACACGCCAAACTTTTCGATATTGGTTATTAACGCTAACGGAAAGTTACGATTTAGTTACAAAACCGCTCTGTAAAAATATTTATTTTTTATGTCATGAAATTGAAACGGAACAACTAGTTTGACTAACCGGGTAATTTTGCTTTGAAATTGATCAGATAAACAACATTACGGTATCCATAATATTCTTTCTTTTCCATCCTTTTCTAACTTACTAAGAATGTTAACTAAACTTTTTTATGTCAACCATTGTCAAGAAGATACCTTCAGTTTTTATCATCCTTATCTAGTATAATATGCATACTTAAACATTATTTTAGGTAATTTAGAAGTTTTAGAACAAATATTTAAGATAAGTGTGCGGTTGCAGCATTTTAGCGACCTTTTGTTGAGATACCGTGTTAAGAATTGTTGTCTACAAATCTATAGGAATGTCGCTCAATCAGATCCTTTTCTATTTATATAGCTCATGGAAAATAATACCACTAGTAAGCAATTACTGGGCTCCGGTTCCAATTGATTCCTGGATCCTTTTCAATGAATCTCTCATGGATCTTGTTTACCGAATTTTATTACGTAACATAACACCTATGTTTTCCCGAAGGGGTATGAAAGAAGAGTGTATTCTAGCAATCCAACTTTTCATCGGATATGTTACAAATCCCATACAATAGAGCGAACCGCCTATTGAAATACAGCGACCAAAAAACTTTATTTTAACGTAACTTCACGCCTGCAATCCCCGAAGAACGAAGAATCACATAGAAAATATGAATTTTCCTACTCTACTTTAAATTAAATATTTGAGAATCTATGTAGGATTCGAATCGGCAGATCACAATTCTCATTTTCAGAATATTAATAGCTTATATGTTTTAAAAAACGTGTGAATATACGTAGTAAACCACTCGGTCATTGTGGTGAACTATGCCCATACTTCTCATTTAGAGAGGAGTTCAGACTACCGTAATGCAACGCGGCTTAGGTGGATTTGGTATTTTTCTGTCGTACTTTTGGGTACATGGTTCTTCACTTCGATCGATAAGAGTGACGTTTAACTTCATTATATATGAAAACATTTAGATATATATGAGTTACTTTGATCGTTGTTACTTATGTTATATACTGCGATTTATACATTATGTTCAAATGAGTAGGGTTGTCAACTATGTATTTTTATTTAAATATTGTGGACTGTAATTTATTGTAGTTTTTAACGATGATTACTTATAAATTTTGTTGTTTCCGTTTACCACAGCTTGATTTCATTTTAAAAATATATGAAAGTATGGACTTCATTATATAGTCACGCGTGGCCCCTAACGATGTAAGCAGAAGGCTATGAGCGCCAAATATTTTTGTACATAGGTGCTGTAGTGTAATACTTATGCTCGTGTTATGTATTTTTAACTCGATTTTCATTTGTTCCAACTTTGGTTATAAATTCGTTTAATACCCAAAGTGAAACCAATACCTGCACGTCGAGTTGGACAACCGCGATCCCTAGTGGGCTATGAGCGGACAACCTTCAGGGTTGCCACATCAACCAGCCGCGTACTGAACACGTAGCTCTTATGAAACATTTGGAGTGCGGTGTTTTCTCTTACATTGCTTTGTACGCGCCGCCGTGCTCGTACCGTCAACAGAAAACACAAATAAACATTTTCATATACGAGTATAAAAGTAAATGTATTGTTGAATGTTTCGTGAGTGATATACACATTATTATGTACCGCTTGAAACGACGGTACGCATGGTCGCGTACTGTTCGGAGAATTGGAGGGCGGTGGATGAGGCAATGGGCCTCTCCCAGAAGAAGGGCCCGCAGGGGCGCCGCGCTAGGAGGGCACCGGTGCGTTCCGCAGAAGATCCCGGAGTCCTCCTATTAACGCTGAGGAAGGCCACCGAGGGGGCTTTAGTGCGGTAAAAGCCTCACATAACCAGGTATCTCTCTCAAGGTACGGGGTAGCTTTTGAAGGTCCCCCCCCCCCAGTAAACAAAAAAATGCTTGCATCGATTTACATTTTTTAAATTAAAATGGTTCTTTTAGCATAGGTACGTTTTTATCCTTTACTCAACTTACTAGCCAAAGAGTCTCTCCAGCAACTTCAGGAAAGTTACACCAGACTCCATCACGCCTCTCTGGCTGATTGTTGTAAATACGGGCTAAAGGTTGATCCTTAGACCCAGATCCATTTAGTAAATAACGCCCTTTCACTACTTCCTTCTTTGCTGATGATTATTGATAACATTGAGCTATGCAGAGAGGAAATAGAAATCTCAATATCTAACCCACACAGTACGAAACCTTTCCGTGAGACATAACGTTTATGTAAGCGTAATCTCATTACTGAGGGAGGTAGCAGAGTGACAGGTACAAAATTGTACACGATAAATCGTTCATTAATTATGCGTTAAAAATCAAAATGAGATGGATCCTATCAGAAGGCATTCTGTAATGTTTCTTTAACCGAATGCATTCCATAGTGTTTCGCAATCGTTACACTACTAGTCGAGATTATTAACTTTACTTTGATAAAATTGAAATAATTTAAAGTGCACATATTCAAGATGATCAATTAAAAGTGGAAGTGTACTGCACTTCTTACCATTTCAGGGATTACAGGCGTGATACGACGTAAGATCACTGATTGTATTTAGTATCTATCTTGTGTTAAAACATCATCGATTCGTACATCGTTACATTGTTATGCACGGATTTCCTATCAAAAGGAGAATAATTGTAGCCACAGAAATCCACGCTGACTTAATGCGGGTGGCAGAATTAAAAAATATTATGATGAATTCTAAAGTGTGTAAGTTGGTTTATTCCAGATATTCCCCTTTAAAGTGAACAGTCTGCTAATTATACATGACAGTTTTATGGCCTCACTCTTTATCATTCTGAACGAGTAATTTTCTATGTTCAAAACACACATACATAGGTAGTCGAGGGTCCGTATCGAAATTCAAACTGCATGCTTACACATAAAAAGCTGCAATATTAACCGTTAAGCTATCAAAGCTGTTAAATATATTACATGTTATTTTAAATAATATTATTTTTATTTATAATTCAATGAATATGTCGCATGATAAGACATTGACACCAGTTAATAATTGAGTCACGTATTTTGCGCAATTTTGTACGAATTAATTTTTTGCTGGCCGTACCAGTTGTATTACGCCACGAGTATGAATATCGAGTTGAACTCACAGTAATAACAGCGAACGTGCGATAACTAATGCGTTTTTAGGATAACAAATTATGTATTGGACTATCATATATGGAAAACTCGTTAGTGCGTACCAACTTATCACAGTTTTTGTTTCAACTCACGTTTTAGCTCAAAATCGACTCTATTATTCCAGTGGTCGGCATACGCCTCTTAGCAAGTATGCCTGAAAGACATTTAGCTGAAGCGGAGAGCCGAGTTTCGCCGCTTCAGCTAAATGGCTATCTCAGATTAAATCCGCTCAAATTCACATATTTCAAGTGCACTGTATTGGAGTTTAAAACTTGTGAAGTGACGACGCAGTATTATTCAGTAGATATGTTCTCAAACCTTAATTTCAATGGATACAGGTTTTCTACATTGAGAATATTAGCTGATTCGTTTCGGTTATTAGCTCGAACAAGAGAGACAAAATCTTATAAAATAAAAAACAGAGTTTGTAAAGTTATGATATATCTAGTTTTTACTCTCAAATCGTACATATACATGTCAGTTTTATTTATGCTGATGGACAAATGTAAAGTGTAAAATGTAAAATGGAAAAATGTAAAGTGGAAAAATGTAAAATGTTAAGTGATTTTAAAATCAAACTTTTAATAACACTTGTGTGAAATTGAAGTAAATATACAACAGATATGTTAATTTGAATTAAGAGTTAAGGGACGCTTAATTAGCTTAGCTATTAATGATAATAATATGAAAATAATAAATAATACTATACACCTAATATACTATAAATATCATAATAATATTTAATAAAAACTAACCAACGGCGAGAATGTTCAAGTTTGAAGTATTTGTTTTCGTCTCAAGAGGAAACATTTCTTTTAGTAAAATATTAAGTTCTTTGTAGTTTCTCGTTCCAGATTTGAACAAGTCAACGTCAACTAAAATGCCGTCTGTTTTTTATGCGACTGTTTTGAATAAAGAAATGATGCCACGGCCATTGTGTTTGTTTGTGAAATTTTATTATCAAAATAGTAGTAATAGATCGAAGTATTCAAATTTGTGATAATTTAAAAAAAATTACATCTCGCCTGTAATCCCCGAAGAGGTAGGAAGAGGAATGTAAAACACTCCCACTTTTCACCAGTTACTTTTAAGTCCCACGATGGAATAGGTGGTGAGCCTATTGCCATATACCGGACACATATCCAGACTGCGAGCCACTACTAAAAAATCTAAATTAGAAAATTTAGTAGTACCCGAGCCGGGAATCGAACCCAGGTCGATAATA
Organism: Mimoniades nurscia nurscia; assembly: GCA_018246595.1. NCBI lineage: Eukaryota > Metazoa > Arthropoda > Insecta > Lepidoptera > Hesperiidae > Mimoniades > Mimoniades nurscia. Next base: position 20,327 of record DWFO01000242.1, read on the forward strand.
TAATGTGATAATATATTTATCTGTTAAAATACCATTGAAGTTGCGTGAAAAATGATTTTTTTTTCAATTCAAAGCTGTTAATATCATGTATTCAATTTTAAAAATAAGAACCAAAACGAATATTTTTACGATGTAATTCGAACTGAATTGGTGGAACCAAGATGGCGGCGTTAGTATTAGCTACACAATTTTAAACTAGATGGTGTTGTACATAATTCTGAATCACGCTGTTAAGATTTTTATCCAGCTGTTAAGATCAACGTATAATCGCTAGTGAATACTTTGGGGTCACTTTGGTTTCTCTGCAAAACATATAAATCTTTCGCCTTTTGCTAAATATTTCCGTTGAGGGGAATACTCAAATGAGTCTTATTAATTTTTGTCAACCTGACTTAGTAAGGTTTTATAATTTACTCTGCACTCTGCATAATATGTGATGTGTTACTTTTAAATAAGTCGCAATATTAAAGGTCAAAGATTATTATAAACTTTACTGTTATACATATAACTGCATGCTACTGTTTTTTAGGTAACTTTACGGTTTTATGTAACTGCATTCTACTGTTTGTTAGGTAACTTTACGGTTATATAACTGCATTCTACTGTTTGTTAGGTAACTTTAAGGTTATATATAACTGCATTCTACTGTTTGTGAGGTGTTCTCTTCTTACCCTTGAAGAACTTGGGCTGGCGTAGCGATAAATAATTATTATATTTTATTTATTTATTTAAAATGCGACAAATCGTTTGATCGGTGGTCCCGCATTAAGGTAGCTGGTGTTGTGGATGACCAGCGCCCTCCCGTAGGTATAAAATTTACATAAAAGAAAAGATGATAATACTTAATTGATAAACAAAAATAACTACAGATAAAATTACATAATAGTAATACTGTTGTGTTATATTAGGTTCACTAAATGGATGTACTCAATTATTTATATCGTTGCCACTAACGCTAATAAAATATAAGTCATGGAAAGCCTTTGAATATTACATTTTCACCCACAGTCATACGCTTTAAATTTTTGCTTTACGAGCGATAGTTTCCATTTGCTGAAATTAAATATTCTTTACAATCGTCTAGGTACTGTATATTTAATTTTTGTATTTTAACGTCGTCACATTGTGTTATATCGAGATTGTGAGAGGATTGTGTTATATCAGGCGACTTTTCTGTTTCCTCAATTGAATATTTTTTTTATGTGGAACACGTAAAGCTCATTACAGGAAATTGTCTCTTCGCTTGTTTTACGCAAATAAGACTACTCCCAGTACTCACATTGATTTATTTAGGGTAAGTGATATAAATTAGAGGTACGTATAACAATAATCCAATTTTTCAATTTTGTGCTGCTTGTGTGCGTTCAATATTAATACCAACCTATACAACATTAATTTCTGTCACATTGCATCGTAATGGAATTTAAATTGCGAAGGGCCACCTTTGTAGTCATCTTTCGGACTCAGTCACGCATTTCCGAACTTTTTTGTGAAACTATAGCTTGGAATTTTACTACGATCTCTCCAGGTGGAGAGTAGCGGGTTCACATGTAAAGCATTGGGTTGGAGATTGGCTATTCTTTCTTGTCATTAGTAATTCCATATTGTCCGTATCGGGAAAAGCGAATGTAATCAAAAGTACAGAAAAAGTGAGTTGGGTAAACGCTTACAAAAGTCTAGCACAACAGAGTGTCTACCAGTACGGATGTTATGATAAGTTCCTTCTTATTAGCTGTTCAGTGTATGCCTTCGTTTGTTTGTTAAGCGTTCCAAATACACGTTCTCCCAATTTATTGCGGATTGTGTGAAAATCGATGAGCGGATGATCGATTACTCTGTATTAGAGGGAGACGGTGAGATGATTGATTTTTTATCATATTCCGTGTCATGATTTAATAAAACAAGATGTTCATCATTTACATAATGTTAAGCGTTTGTTGTCACTATTATTATTAGTTTATTTAAAAGCTGCTTGCGGAAATTTTTTGAATTCATATAGCAGTATAACACCTACCCAATAATGCATTAGATTTTCTTTTATCCAGAAATTAATCTATGAATATTAGTACCATTAGGTTTATACTATTTATAGGAAACTACAATATTTGAGGAGTAATGTGAAAAGCTTGTGCAGTATTTCTCTAAAATGGAGAATAAAAATTTATTGCCTTAATAACGCAGCGTTCTAGTTTTTATACGGAGATACAAAGACGTCGGAAGAACAGTACATTTTCTTCGGTTTGTTTGTTCAGCGACGTTTACCTTCGTTTGAGGACAATGGGGTGAACGGATCTCTCTGGCCCTTAGGGGCCGCCGTGACTAATTGGTTTTTATATTGGATTAGATCATTTCATCTGTGGCCTATTAAGGGGAGGAAACGGGTGTATAGTGTTTTAGTTTAATTAATAATTAAAAAACGATTTATTTAATTAATAAAACTTAATTAGTGACTGCCTCGTTAGTCGTGTTGGTTGCAAGTGTGACTGCCGAACGGGTGGTCCTGGATTCGATTTCCGGGTCGGGCACTACTAAATTTTCTAATTTAGATTTTCTAGTAGTGGCTCGGAGTCTGGATTTGTGCGCGGTGTATTGCAATAAGCTCGTCCCTCATACTATAATGGGACGTGATCGTAACTGGGGAATCGTGGGAGTGTACTGCACGCCTCTGCCTACCTCTTCAGGGATTA
>DWFO01000243.1:0-23008 GCA_018246595.1 Mimoniades nurscia nurscia
GACTGCCTCGTTGGTCGTGTTGGTTGCGAGTGCGACTGCCGAACGGGAGGTCCTGGGTTCGATTACCGGGTCGGGCACTACTAAATTTTCAAATTTAGATTTTCTAGTAGTGGCGCGGAGTCTGGATACGTGCCCGGTATATGGCAATAGGCTCACCACCTATTCCATCTTGGGACTAAAAAGTAACAGGTGAAACGTGGGAATGTTCTACATTCCTCTGCCTACCTCTTAGGGGATTACAGGCGTGAAGTTACTTATATTAATAACGGGCAATATTTACGTCACACTTGTTCTTTTTTGTCAAATAGTTTTTGAAACATTGCGAAGTCATTAAACGTGATTCTCGCGTTTCCCGAGATCAGTTAGAAATTTATTGCTAACTGATGACAAGAAATATGTTTCAGACTGTATAAAAACCAATATTTCATATGAATTTGATTTACCTAGTTAATTGTGTCAGGCGTTATTTTGTAGAAATCCATTGTTTATAATATTAAGCTAAAGTTATATTGCGATTTCCGTGTTGAGTGGCATAAGAATACATTCTCCGACCCCGTGCCGGTACACAGGGTGTCGTAAGAGGCGACTAAATCTGAAATTGGCATATTGCGGTATGGCGCGGTCTGTCTAGGTATAGCTGAATGCCCTGGCCGCCTATAGGCAGCAGCGTGGGCCTTGCGAATAGCTGTACTCTACAATCCCCAACCCGCATCTCTAGTGTGGGGATTTTGAACGGGTTCTGTTCAGGGGAGGTTCATGTCCTGCAGTGGACTGCAGTGGTATATCCCGGCTTCGTATACCTTTAAAGTTACTAAACTGCCTCTAAGACTATTACGTACTATTTAATTATGTAGCGCGTATTTACCAATTCTTCCAAAGCAGTGCTCGATAAGAGGTGGGTAATGTTACAAAAAAAGTTAATTAATTTACAAAAAAAGTGTTAATGGTCGTATTAATCTAAGTTAATAATTTCAACGTATGAAAAGTTAAATGTTTATAAACACGTCACGAACATACAGCCTGGACATGTTCAAGAGATTAAAAATAATTTCAGTATCCTTACCTCATAACTTGAGTAATATTTTCTGTTGTATTCTCACGTCGATGAGAATTCTAAGTTCTTGCTAACTTAAGCCGTCTCGCTACACGTTGTGTTAATTATGTTGATAGTAACTTACGTCTTGTTATATAAAGGTAATTATTGTTTTATTGTTATTGAAGTGAAACTTCTTAATCGACGTATGTGAGAAATTTTATAGGAATCGTCATACGCCATTTTGAAAAAAACCGTCACGTTTTCTGCTGTCACTTTGGACCGTCACGGCGCCATGTGTGTTTACTTAAATTGAGGAGTGACTTACAAACAAATATCTTATTCATAATAAGTGATATAATGAATGGACTTGTTGAAATTCATTTAAGTAAATAATGAAAGTGAGAGATTATTTTTTTATTGTTTTGAAAAATTATCACGCGATCGTGATTTTGGTATTATTCTTATATTAACCTCCATTTGGATAATAAGTATTAGTAAATGTATATTAATTTGTAGAAATTAAAAACAATTATTATTGCTTGTATAATGGTATTGGTTTTATTGAAATTAAAAACAATTGACATTATTAGTTGAATTCGGCCTTTGAATGTATACTTGATATGACTGATTTTTAGATTCAGTGGATTTTATTGATGAAATATAAGTTGAAGTTGATATCCATCATCGTCATTATTCACAAATTAGTGGTTCAAATACAACTACAAAAAAAATACGTGCAGCAAAATTAGCAGAGCCTTCACGAACATGCAGAGCTCGGAAAAAGAGTGAAACTCAATCCACATAATCATATAATATATCACATCCAGAATAATATAATTTATCATGGAAAAGTTTTTCTTCATACGTGTGTACACACACACATACACACACACACATACAATTTTTTTGTCGTATACTGAAATAATAATGGAATTATTACTATTTCCCCCTTCCAAGTTCTTTTTGGGGTAAGCAAACCATTGAGTACCAAATACCTCGAACAGTACAGACCTTTCATTCATCATCTTAGCACATTTGATATAAAAATGCGATTGAATATCTCTCATGTTATAAAGTGATTAGTTACTTTGCACTAAAATTGCACGGAAGAGCGAATACAAGCTACAAAGTACATTCTATCTCCACTTATATTAACGATGTCTATGATTTGAACATAAATATTTAATTGTTATCTGTAACTAAGTAAATGTTATAATTAGTAATACATTGAATTACGTAAATGCAGACACTTATAAATTTATCGATGCCAGTGTTCTTTTCTAATTTCATGACAAAAATGAAAAAGTAGTTCAGTTGTTATATGAAAGTTTACTGACAACCATCCGTCAGTTTTCGACCATTCTATTAACGCAAAAATTTGTATATATAGAAAACAGTATATGTCACTAATAAAACTTCTACAATTATAAATGAGAAAGAAAGTCCCTTGAAAGTACGAGTTTCAAGTTAAGATATCGTTTGCCTACCATTCCACTTGTGGTACCAGCAAGGTAAATTTAAAGTTTTACCGCTGCCCTATAAAAAACCGTACGCGTCACTTGGAGCGAGCGAAGCAATTTTTCTGTTAGTATTCACAGCGAGCGAACATTACATAAAATATTCAAGGGAGTCGGACAGATTACCGAAATCGCTGCTAGTTAATTTAGGATTTAAAAAGGTCAGTGAAACACAATAATTCCGAGGATTTGTGGTTTTTGACACAAACCTTTTAATCATTTTGCTCTTTTTTAAAATTAGATAAAAGTCGTAATATATATAATGCAATCGAAGATAAACGTAATATTACGCCTGTAATCTCCAAAGAGGTAGACAGAGGAGTGTAGCATACTCCCACATTTCACCAGTTACGTTTATGTTCTACTGTGGAATATGCTATGAATCTATTGCTATACACCACTTCGAGCGATTACTACATAATCTAAGTACGAATAATGCGTGTCTGACCCAGGATATGAACCCAGGACCTCTCGATCGGCAGTCCCACTTTTAACCAACACTATCAACGAGGTAGTCACCTTAGTCGATCGATATTTTCATTTAATGAAATCTACTTATTGAATAGAAATAGTATTACTTAATGTATCTAAGTGTATTGCGAAAATAACGTTCAAATGTAATTTGATTTAATATCATTTAGATTTTTGACAAGTTTTTGTTTAAAGTGATTGAGATGTCTACACACAAATGGTTTTTCGCGAAAACCTTTTTACATTAAAATATTTCATTTTTATAATTGCGCTCGTGTATACCTCATCTTGCAGATGTAAAGTTCGAACCGAGATCTTATGACGTATAAAGTTTGACGTTTATTTTAGTAGGTGGTACATAATCGTATCAATGGCCATACGTATAATTTATAAATAGATTATTTAGGCATTTCATTTCGTTTATATAACATTATTTGAAGTGATTCTTTCTGACAGTTTTGTGACATTTTCTAAATTAAATGAATTTCGAAAAGTCTAGAAAATTCGAACTACGAATGAAGAGACACTTGTGCTAATCTTATATCTCAATTTATAATAAAACTTTAAGTGTTAACCGTATATTCAACTGGCCTCTGTGAAATCACGAATTTTACGTTAATACTTAACAGTTAATGTTACTGACCTGTTGGTCCAGTGGATCGTGAACCTGACTGTTGCGCTGGGGATCGTGCGTTCGATTCCCACCCAGAATAAATATTTGTGTGGTGACAACTATTTGTTCTGTTCCTAGGTGCTAAAAAAATTAAAATAAAAAAAATATATTTATTTAAGTATGTATTTATATACATACATGTATTTTATCAGCCGTCTAGTTACCATACCACAAGCTCTCTTGATTGCTTTGCGATCAGATGGCCGTGTCTGACGATGTCCCAAGATATTATTATTATTACAAGAACCTAAAAATATAACACAAAACCGTAACACAAAAAACCGTACCATTTAATGTGCCCTGCTTGTTTACATCTAAAAAAAGACTAAGCCTTTAAAATATTTTGTTTCCAATGAGTTTCAGAGAACTCAAGACAAAAAAGTGAGAAAATGCTTCAACAAAGAAAAATTAATCCTGTCTGGTTGAAACAAAAGAGCGTTAGACAAAGTACTTAAAAAATCCATCCTCGTGCTATTTTCTTGGTAGGTTGCTCTAAACTTAAAACCACAAGATATGAGACAACATCTTTCATAAAACCGCGACAAATACAAAGTAAGAAAAAGTCTTGTACGAAAAGCCAGACATTCTTTGCATTTACATTTGGGTAGTACTGACATTTTTGAAATACTGATTTCTTGCTTTGAATATTTGGTCTGAAAAACGAGCAATAATTAAAACGTAAGAACTCAGCCATGTAATAGTCAAACTGTATGTAAATACAAGGTAAGCTTTTAATTTATTGTAATAGTAAATGAAGTAATTGAATGAATATAAGTAAGTAAATGTTAAGTATTGTCTCGCAAGTAACGAGGTTATCAGGTTTTACAGGATATGGCTGAGAACTATAAGGAATGTGAGTTACTACACGAGGTCTTCTTTCATTTTTATAGCGAGTGATATTTAATCTTAATAACACAAACTTTGTAAAGTCATGTGCGTACTATGATTTAAATTCTAAGGTCCTGAAATTTTAAAATGAAATCTAAATGAGTAAAATGTCGCAGATTCCTAATTACAACGGACTTTTGACATAGAAATACAGAATTAATCGTTAGACGGTGATTTATATGTACTAACGCTGAAATTAATTGTAACAAGTGTAGCCTGCCGTAAGAAGCCTTTGAGATATTTCCATAGATCAAATTAACTTCATAAATTTGTTAATTAAAATGATTGAAATGCCTAAGAAATTGCCCTACCAATAAACGGAAGTGACTGTGAAACGTAGCAATTAATACGGCATACATTTTATTTACATTTTGCTGCTCTGAACCGTTCTGTTGCGATCAAGAAAGTTCTAACCGAATCAAGCTTCAACGGAAATTAAATTGTATCCGGTTGGCGAAAGGTCTATTTTAAAAAAAAAGTAAAATACTCGTGCTCTTTTTTTGTACTCTATCGGGGGAGAACGTTTCACTTGGGCGAGGCACTGGGTAATAAAACGAATGCTTTCCTGTGTTTGGGTATCGATAGCGATGCGTGCCGCGAAAATATTCGGTGCAACCATGTTTGCTGCTAGTGGGTATTTTTTATCGAACATTCTCGAATTATTTTACGCATAGCAAAATTGCTTTAGATATTTTTCTATCAATATCTAACGTATTATTGTTTATTGTAAATAAAAGTGTGTTTTACACTCGAGTGTAAAACTAAAACATGCAAATAAGTCGATAGCATATTGAAATTTTTTGTATTTTTCTAGAGTAGTTAGGGTAGTAATAGGTCCTTGTTCTATCCTATCATCATAATGTGTCGACGAAGACATAAATAGGTGTAGTCCTAAAATCATATTTTCTACATTCGTCTAAAATAACTAAGTTAAGATACCCGTAAAACTTTATATCTCTATATTGAGATGTATTTTTGAATAAAGAAGTTAACAATATTTTTTTAAAGTTTTCTAAAGACGTGGTAGTTAAATGTGCCTAAAGAAAATAAACAGTTGTTTCGTTTCCCAAAAGTCCAAAGCTCCATTGTGAAGCATAAGTGTTCGTAGACTGAAACCATACACAAAAGAAACTGCGCGTCCAGTGTAATATTTTATTTCGCTATTTAAATGTTAATGCCTCATTACGAACAAGTTGAATAAAGTCGTAACAAAATAACACAATTTATTTTTTCTATTCAAGTTTTCGTTGTGATTAAGATTACAGGGTAAGTAGAGTGGTTAGACAAATAACTATAATACGGTTTATAACATTCCGAAGGTCACGAATATAGTTGTGTTATATATTATGTATATTAAATATTAAAACTGTCCGTATATTAATTATTATTGATACATTTTGGTTGATAATGAAGTGTAAGAATAATAAATTCCCTTTAAGGGCATAGTTTTAAACGCTAACCAAGCCCTGTTTCATAAACTTGGAACTGAGGCGTATAGGGCTGTTCATGATGCTATCCATTACCGTTATAGTAGGTTTACTTCTAATACATTATTCCTTGAAGTCAAAAACTTAAAGTAGTCTTGAGATTTATATCTTACCTTTTTACGCTCAAGATTTTCATTTGTATTCCGCTGAACGCAGAAATTTACACATCTTAGCTTTAAGTGCCGCCATGTCACATGTTATTAAATGTGAACGCATAAAACACAACAAAACATTACACACGCACGTTTCATTACAATTTTTGAATACGTATCAAATTCATACGAACATAAAAACTGAATCCACGAAAATTTCAATTGAGAGCGCTGACGTGTCACTGTCGTTATTGTATTGTGTTGACAACGTTTGGGTGAAATGAAAGCCTCCGTTTCCCAGTGGTTTTGCACTTCGTCAGTTTTTACGTCGCACGACATATTTCATTATGAAAAAAAAAACCAAAATTGAATAGGCTCTTCTTTATGACGACTATAAATTTTGTTTTTAAATACGTGTTTTAGAATTATGCCAATTAGCTTCACAGTTTCAGTGAAATTAAGTGAACAATTAGTTGGGGTTAAATCATTTGTCAAAGTCAACAAACAGATCAGAAAGTGTTTTTCATGAATTTGCACAGTTTAATCAAAATAGCTTTGCCGAAATTATATTTCGAAGCCTACTAGCTATTAAACAGTGACTTTCGCACATGTATTTAAAAAAATTGCTATTAAACATATTTTTAACTGCAAATGTTTAATGAATCGTACTCAAAATTTCTTGGAAATGATTTATACAATACTAGGCTGTATAAATTTATGGATATGACACATTCATAACATAACACAACTTTAAGTACTTACTATAATGTTATAAGAGTACACATTGACCTGTTAATATAGTTAATTGTAGTATATATGTAGTAAAATATGTATAATGTGTGTAGTATTAAGCGTAAAGAACAATGGGGCTGGCCTATACAGTAGTATTAAATCCCCTAAATAAGTTTAGATTAAAAAAGAAGTACATATTGACTTATAAATGTTCTAGAATTTCCAGATTTACTTGTCTAGAATTGGGCGCATGTAGAATGTGGTTGGGTATTCGGCAGTCGACGCGGCTGCAAGCAAAATTTACTCCGACGAGGAAACCGGCTCCGATGAGTTTTTGCGGAAAGTTTGGTGGCGTGCCGCAATAGCGTTGTCGAAATTCAGCCTTTTAAATATTTTCACAATTTCTATTTTTATATATGTGCTTACAACCGGTGCATTATTAACATTCCAGTATTAATAACATAACTATTTTACTTATTACTTTATCAAATTTGTGACCCATAAATGTTTAATGGGTCTAATGATGTATGTATATAGAGCCTAAAAGTAAGTGAAATGTATTCGGGTAGCAAATAAATCCCTCAATCTTGTTTATGGGCAGGGTTTAATACGAAAACGAGAAACTTTTAATATTTAGCTTGTTTCCAAGTACTTTTCGAGAAGTCAGATGACGCAAAGCGGAGGAAGCCAACAATACGCTTTTCAAAAACTCTAACAATTTTTCTTTTTAATTATTCAATAAAAAGCGGGAACTTATTAAAGGACTTCGTTTTTAATTCTTCACAAAAATTCTGTGAATTGGAGTTGTATAAGTGGGCCAAGATACATAAATTTAACCATACCACAAAAATGATATTACAATCAAAATAACGAAATAAATCTTATGAAATACTTAAATGAAATACTCGATGTAAATCTAAGTTTGACTTTTTCACCCATAAGAAGGAAACCAATATGATTATTTGTAATTTTTCAACTAGTTAGTTTAAATAGAAGTGACATTGAATTTTACGTTCTTTGTAAAATCCGTCACAAGTAATTTTTATAAAGTTTGAATACTTTAGGTATAACAACAAAATACAACATAGTTTTAATTCAATTTTAAAAACAATTCATAATAGGATAAAATAATGTATTTTACGCTTCCGCGCGTTCTTTCCAGTAATACCCGTATTTCACGTCTTAGCAAATTTTTCAGTGCAATTTGTCAGAAACTAAGGCTCCGGTAAGAGTATCATGGGACGTAGATACATACTTTAACAAATTGATCAATTCTCTGTGGTCCAGATTATAAATCTTATCTATTCTATGACGAGTGCTTGACTTAGCTTATCTATTTCCTTGACAACTCAAGTACTTGTTTAGTGGAAAATATTAATTAATATCAAGGTTTTTCATTCTGACCCAGAGCTGGATTTGTCTTGTATAGATATAGGGTTCAATATTTCCATATGGCTTGGAATGACAAACAGAGGTAGACAAGTAACAAAGACAAGAGGCATAATGCGTGCTCTATCTGTCTATCTATGCCTGAGTAATGACACGGCTTCAATATAGACCATCAGATATTTCGCTTCAGGTCCCATCCGTATACTCGACTAGGGCTTTTACACGTGACTGTCTCATTTGTGATTCACTAAATTAAATGTCAACGTCAAGCCAATGTCAAAAGTTTCAGAAAATTTGTTTATGTAATAATATGTAAAAAAAACAGCAAAGAAATTTAACTAAAACTTTACAGAACTTGAAGAAAATGTTAAGTAAGATTAGTTCAAAACACTATTCAAAAATTGGCATTCAAGATGGAACTTAATTTTATATTCAGTACATCCAGTTTTACCTGCAATTTGCAATTCAGTGCTGAATTCAAATAAATGTAGGTATATTGAAGAAAGCCTTAAGAATTATTTGAGTTTATTTTGCGGAAAGAGAGAACGTTACTCCGGCGTAGTAAATGTTTCATCATTAGTAGTCAACTCTTTTGTTAGAAAATTTCATACGACCCCAAAGGTTTTCAATTGTAAACCGGGCGTCATAACTATCACGTATCAATAATAATGAGAGGTCCGTAAAGTATCACGTACCCTTTGAAAAGGTTCGCGTAAATTTGTCACTAAAGATCACACTTCCAATTTTCGACTTCATTCGGTTTTTCCGTAATTTGACATATTGGTTGCGATTCTCCAATATCTCGGGTGCTAGGTTTAATTCAATGGATTATATTACCACGTCACATTAAATGTACATACATATGAAGGGGAATGTTCTACACTCCTCTGCCTACCTCTTCGGGGATTACAGGCGTGAAGTTACTTTTTACATATGAAATAAAAAAAAAGTAATATCACACCTGTAATCCCCGAGAGGTAGGCAGAGGAATGTAGAACACTCCCACTTTTCACCAGTTACTATATGAAATAAATATTAAGTTAATTAGTAAAGGTCAGCATCCCAGATAATGACGGCAAATCAGAATTTCGTTAAACATTTTTGTTGGTTTCATTTAAAAAAACTGTAAATGTGAAAATTTTATAAAAATAAATTTCTTGAGACATTATGTAAATTTGATTAAATAGGAAAGAAAAATGTTCACTATTATAATTTTCAGTGATTAAATGACAAATGATTTTTCAAGACTTTTATCAAAATATTAGATATGTATCTACCTTAGAAAACATAATTGTATATACTCATAAATGCTGCAATAAAATTTCTTCTTGTGGATTAATCCTGCAGTTTTGGTCTGAGGCTCGCCAAACACTAGAGAGTAATGTAGGGGAAAACTACGATAACTAAGATACTCAAAACTAAGATATTCAAAAACAATTAGCACAGACAAGCAACATTGAGAATAGGCGCTTCCTCCATTTATAAAGATCGTTAGAATCGCAACTTTTTGTGACGATTTAAATTAAATAAAATACTTTAAATTCAATTATTCCGCTGGAAACATTTAAAAAGTAAAGTGGGTGTGGACACGCTACCTGTCATAGCATTTGCAGATGACAATATGTCCATTCACGTAACGATACATTGTGACGATCACGTGTAGACCTGTCCCGTTCAAAGTATTGTGCGAGCGATCACAATAACTCTCTAATGGACAGGGAATCATAAGGAAAAAGTTACTGTTAACCCTATCTAATCTGGCTGCTTTTATCGCATAGTATGAAATGAATATTCTCGAAATGTAATATAAGAGCATTAGAAATACGAAAAATATTCAGAGTGTAACGGAGAATAAGTGCAGTACCTTACAACTGTTAGATATTGAATAGATTATTAAAGTTATATATAAATATGTTATTAGCAACAGCTTTTTAAATATGTATCTATCTCGACGATGCAGCTGGCTTCATACGTAACGTCCATTGCTTGGCACAAACCTTAAATCCCCAACACGGAAGAAATGGCACGTAAAAGATTCTTAATCCAGTCTATACTGGATCGTGAATAGATTATTTTTTATTTATTGATAAATGGAATTAGCACGTTGAAGTGGCAATAGGTTGGCCATGTTTGCCGACGAACGGACAGTCGGTGGAGTAAGCGAGTTCGGGAGTGGAGACCGCGCCTCGGCAAACGTAGTGTAGGACGCCCTCGGGGCCAGGTGGGATGACGACCTGCGAAAGGCTGCAGGCAGAAGCTCGATGCGACAAACCGAAGACAGGGCGCGATGGCGCTCTGTGGGGGAGGCCTATGTTCAGCAGTGGACTAAGATAGGCTGATGATGATGACGATGATGATGAAGGTAAATGGAACGTAATAAGGCAATCATTCTTAGATATTTTCTTTCTTACTCTTCAGTTTTATATCTAAGTTGAGAACTACGAGTATATGGCATGGAAATATTTAAGAAGTCCCAAGTTTTCAATAAGTTTCGTGCAAATTCCGAAGTCGAATTTTCGAATTCATAATCGCTTTAAAAAATTAATTTGACTGTTGACTTCATATGAAACTCTTTTTATTTGTTTAATATGTTACGGTTTTCGAAGAAATTCTTGATAGATTACACTATTTACTTTATAATACATACATAATTATATAGCCGGTACAAGCATAATCTTAAACAATTTAATATTTTTAAAACAATATATGTTGACATAATATATTGTAAAAATATATATAGTATAATTGAATTTTATTTTTATAGCTTAATTAACTAGCTAGTGGTGGCATTACTAATGAAGTAGAATTTATGTAATCATTTCTTATTTAATGCCGTTCAGAAAAAATAACCTTAACGAGACCTTTTTAATGACAAGTCGTTTGGAAACCTTCAATAACATTAACTTTTCTAACGGAGCTCTGAACTTTTCGGCTTTGAATCTAAATTGGTTAACCGAATTATGTATTAATATTGAAGAAATTTGTATTCGGTCTTTTGAATAATATTAGGTATTCAGAATAAACGTATTTATATATTGTAAAGATAAAAGACGACTTACGACTGTGGCGCAAAACATCCTGAGTTTCATTTCCAGGTCAGGCAAAAATACTTCTGGATCTTTCTCATAGTCAGTGTCTGGTAATGGACTAACTCCCTATTTCATGACAGATATAAATAATTGATGTAAAGTGAGAGTAATACACCCCTTAGCCTTCCTTTTCGGAAAATATCGGCGTGATGTTATGTTAAGAGAAATACTTTCATGTTTTTCTGAAATGTAGTAAAATATCTAAAAAACGCAGTGCGACATCCAGACCCACTTCTTAATACAATTGCCGACGGCCTTTACACAAAAAGGTGCACGTCTGAACGTGACTTGAATGGTTGGAAGTTTTATGTCTCTATTGTAACGATCACACTGTGAATTATTCTATGGACGGTTTACTAAAATTCGAAGTTATTATATTCTTACATTTCAATCACTTTATTCAAGAACCGAAAATATTACTAATTAATATGACCTTATGAGTTATAAACAATTGCATTCCTGTTCTTGTTTTGTACGGTCTACTAATGTCAGACGTCACACTTCACAGGAATTCCACTTCGGGTTCCACTTTCCAGTTGTAAAATGATTGACGGTTATTTTTTTAACTGACCTATAGTTGTGTTTACAGGAAAGTCACTTTACGTGTTTTGTACAAGTCGTTGTCAACATAGCCTTCTTGTAAGTCAGTACATACCTAACTTTTTAAAATATTATTTAGCAATAGGCTTGCGTTTTATTGTTATCCCACCTGTTGCCTAGAAAATGCCTATTTACTCTTGTCTTGAATAATTTCAAGTTGTACGAATCAGGAAAAATAGAAGCCTGAAAAGACCTCCGCTCTTTCGCAGTGTTTAGCAGAATCGATTTAGCAAACAGTTTCGTCCTGTTCAGAGATTTGTCTATGAGATGTGGACATTTCATTTTAAAACATATTTCATATTTTCGGATATAGATACGCATAACGATCTGAATTCAAGACCCCGGAATAGAAGCTGAATTGTAAATCACTAGGCTAATCGGTACTTATACGAACTGCTTGAAAAAAGTCAAGAAATAGACGTCGCAATTGAAGAATGAATATTTAAAGAATGATTTGAACGTTTAGAATATGCTGTCTAATTTCCGTAGTAGCTATTAAGCAGCAAGGCTTGTAGTTTTTTTTTGGTACATCTTGTTGGCTTAGTACGAGAAGAATTTGCAAATAAATATCGCCAAGCGAAAATATTCTAAGCAGAACTTCGGTTTAATTATCCAAAATTCCACAAAAAATTACAATGAAATTAGCAAACTTTTTTCATCACAAAAAATTAAGGTACGTGTATCATAAGCGAGATAAGTTAAAGTAGTCTATAGACGCTGCGTATTGCCATTCTCATCACGTTTAACTGCCGCAGTACGACTAAACTGTGATTCTGCTATCAGATACATTTGCCGCAGCTTCTGCTTTTGGCAGCGATCCTGTTTCAGCTGTCGTTTCTTGTAGAAAAAGAGTTGGCAACTGTTATTACCGTCTGCATCGGAATCAAGCGTTTCACTTCTTATTTATGATAAAAAATAATACGAAATTGTTTGCAATTTCATGGCGCTTTGTAGTTACGTAAACAGCATTTTCTGTGAAAATTCTTGCTCGACAATTTTGTTAATTATCTGGCGGTTGTTACAGTAAAACAAGTGTCTTGTCACTTTTGGAGTACTTTTCCGGCTAATGAAGGTAAGCGGTCAAATCAGTACACTTCCTTCTATTCTTCGTTAGATAAAAAGGTTCAACACTCGCGAATGATTTCCAATTCTGCACATTATTTATCAAAATTTATATATTTCGTGCTTGAGTACGTACTCAACATGCCACGTCAAGCTTGTTGTAGCGTAATACAGGCATTAATAGCTAATAAGATCATTAATTCTCTTATATCAGCGCGTTTAATCTACGTGTATATCGGATCAATATGGATCAGTTGATTGTATGGATGTATGGATGTATGTATGGATGGATGTATGGATCAAAAAATTGAGACTGTGTCAGCTCAGATTTTGTTTTAAACTTACAGGACATTAATAAAACTGTAACAACCACAAATCACAGTAATACATAGATATATGTATAATTATTTCGAGGAACTGTCAATGAATTTCAAAATTTCATTATTTTTGGTAAATGCGTATAAAATACCTATTTGTGAAGCAGTATACCTATTGAAATCAGAGCTCATTAATGAATGAAGTATTTAAGATACAATATATTGAAGCCAATTAAGCGATAATTAAAGCGCTTTCAGCTGCTATAAGAGCTCATCAAAACTGCACTTTATAATAAATTAAGCCCTTTAAAGATATTGCCAATTATGTACATATAGGTAGTCTTATTATGGTATGTGTTAGAATAGAAGGCGTAAAAATTTAATGATATAGATATTGCTGTTTTTAAAGATAATTAATGATTTAATGCCGTATTTAAGACGTGATTGTGTAGGCATAATCAGTGTATCTCTGAGTATACTTAACACTCAGCTATAACACCTGCGTTATTTAAACCCTGTGGCTAGGTGCGGCAAGCAGGCACATGCTTGAGCTGGGGCAATGAAACTTTGAGACTAATCTCAAGTCTTGGGTGGTTTACCTATTCACTATTGCTAGAAAATAATCAAATTAAAGGAAAATTCTATTCTTATCTTATGTAGTGATGTGGCGTAGTTCTTGAATACATCATCGTCGGCCTATAGCAGACCATCGCTGAACATAGGCCTCCCCTGAGGGGCTATGCCCAAAGTCCCAACGCTGGGCTTCGGGGTTAGGGATCGCAGAGCAATGTTTCTTGCACCCCCCATGCTCCTGTCCATAAACGTCCCGGGCGTGAATATTATCTATGTATTAAAAACATTTACGTTCTGCACTTTTAATGTACGGTTATTTATAGTTAAAATATTGAAATACGATTAAAATGTAGCAGTGGGGCAAAGTGTGCTATTATTTTAATCCGACCTCAAACCGCGGACGCGTTGAACGACATTATTCACTTGAATTGCGTTTGTTTGTATATTTATTATATCCTCGGTTACAGTATATAACATATATTAAATATTAATGGATCTCATTGCAAAATAATTTCATCACATTAGACTTATGTAACTTATTTTCTTTTGATAATCAAACTCCGGACCATCCAAATAAGTAATTGACAATAGAAATTGACAATTGATATATTCTCATATAAATGACCTATTACTGTGGTTTGCTGATCTAAAGGAACAACAATTCGTTAGAAAAAAAGTAATTAAGGCCTTAACTAAGTGACAATACGAATTAAATTGAATACTGAAGCAAATATACCACATATCTCGTCACAATCTGAATTGGAGCGTAATGTATTGCCGATCCACGGAAATGAACATCTTCGTTGGATTTTCAAATGATTTCAGGGCTGCGATGTATCTGACTTTGGCATCAGAATAAAACAGATTTGGCGTCAAAATAAAACAGATTTAATAATATATTGAACTATTTTTTTATTGAATTGAATATGAAAAAGAAATTGGTTAACAAGAAAAACCAAAAATGTACTCTCAAAAATCAAAAATCAAAAAATGCCTCTATGTACACCGCTGTAACATATACTTACTCAGAATTTCGTACTTTTCAGGCAGAGCAGTTAGAGTATTCTAAATCCTTAATAATATAATATAATAGTCAAGCGTAACAGCGAATATTAAATAATATAAAATAATAAATTTAAACGTTCCATCAAAATACGACAAGTTTATCATTAAATCAGAGGAGCTTTACAGTAAGCGTCAGAATTAAAATTAAGTATGATATTCAATAAATAAACAGAACGCATAGGACCATAAAGTTAGTCGAAAGGAAAAGTTAACCAACCACCAGTTCTAGAAGATATAATCAAACTAATAAACTTATTAAATTAAATTATTCCCTTCACATAAAACTATATGAAACGTAATGACCTTCTTATCGGAAATTTCTGTGTGATTTGTAGGGTCAAAAAAACATGGCGCACACCACTATTGAAACAAGAAGTAGGGCTCGCTTAAGATTTACACACAAAAGCTGAAATATCGCAGGGTCCGCCCCTCCTTCATAACCTTACAATATATCTTAGAAAAATATTTATTACACACTCACGTGAACGGTCCACTTAATATATACCGAATTGAACTTTTAGTACACATGATTTTTCATAACAAAAAAATGAAATCAAATCAAAAAATTCTAAATTATAGTTTTCCTGAATTTAGAAATCCCCGCGTATGAAAGGCGAGCCAATAAATGAAGAATTAACTTTACTTATTAGGATATTAAATATAGCGTAAAATTTTTACCAAATTCCAAGTTGTAAATCAAACGTGTAGGTATTGGTTGAACGATTTATATTTCTATTTACGTAAAAAAGTGACATCAAGCCTTTAATCCCCGAAAGGTTTGAAACGAACTGTAATGCAGTCCCACGTTTAACATGTAACGATTATAACCCACTACTGCAATACACCGGGCACAAAACCAAACAGCGAGCCACTACTAGAAATTTGTAATAGAAAATCTAAGTTAGGCAAATGCAATAGTATCCTGACCCCGGCCCGGGATTTGAACTCGAGATCTCTCAATCAGCATTCGCGCTTGCAACCACTCCACCCACGACGCAGTTAACTCATAATTTACACATTATAGGTACTCGTATATAAACAGCAGTATGAAGTAAAATTACCTTATCCTATGTGATACTGTCTGTGACTCAAAATCACAGATAACTATTTAGTTATAAGTAAGCTGATCTGTTAAAACATTGATGACAAGTCTTATATTGTACTATTCGTACGAACTTCAATTCCAAATACAAAAATGCAAGTAGTACTTGTCTCGCATTCGGATAGTAAACAATAAATTTTATCACCTAAATGCAACTAAAGAAAAGAAATAAGAGACGTTACTATTTCAGAGCAAATGTAGATGTTACTGAATATTTATATCGAAAGTAATATCACGCCTGTAATCCCCGAAGAGGTAGACAGAGGAGTATAGTACACTCCCAATAGATGAATAGATATAGATTTTATAATGAAACAAGATACTTTATTTAGATATTTATTTTGTAGTGTTAGACACAGAAATTATAATATTAAATATACAAATATTCATATTCGGAAGGAAGAATAATATACATATTACCTACTCAAAAGTTTGATCTGCCATAATTCGAGACTTGCACTATTTATAATACAGTTGACTAATATGGTACCCTACCCTACTAAATTATGCTCAATAGAGCAATGAAACCTGTACTATACATGTAGCTACAATATTTATACTCACTAGTTAGCAAAGGCTTTAACAGCGCGATCAGCCGCCGAATTCAGGAAGAAATGTTCATTACAGTGAAAGGTTTTCGTTGTAATTTATCACTTATTGCCAACGCCCTACGCGTTAATATTGATCGGCAATAGCGGTGAATTAAACCCTGCCTTTACGTTGACCTTGCTTAGATTTTTCTTATTTCTTTACTTTGTATTTTGTCCCCGTAAATTTTTCGAAAACCAATGGCCGCCGAGACATTTTCGGGACGCCTAGACGCTTTGTTTTAGTTCGTGTTTCTAATATTAATTGAAAAAGCAACATTTATAATATACATACATGAAGTAGGTAATAAAATAAACCGTTCGTTAAAATAGATAATGAAACATAATTATATAATATGTATGCATTGATAACAATAGACGTATTAAAGAATAGAAAATTAAATTACATTGAAGAATGACAAATTCTAAGCTGAAAACGTGTTTTAATAGCAAATACTATTTGCATGAATTAAATTTTTTTCACCAGAAATACAACATGTTTAAGTCAAATATATTTCTAATCGCTAACAAAAACCGTTACTGATAACGCAAGTCCTTGAACTCTGGAAAATCCAAATGTACAAGGAAACTATGCCCTCTATATGAATTTATATACACTACAATGTCGTGGACATGCGTATTGGCTGCTTACGGGCTGAAGCACGAATCTTCTTCATCACAACTGGTTAAGCACGCAAAATTGAACTTTAACGTAAGAAGGAGAAGATACAATATTACTTCGCAACAGCGTCGGGCAAGCGCTCTATGTTGGGCGGAGGCATCGAATTGAGGGTGATTCAGTTGAAACCTCGCCGCGTAAGGGGTAGTATCGTTCGCGCCCCGCTTCCACGGTTCTCATTGAGTAAAAACCTACGATATGACGTCTTATAACACATCCAGAAAGACTATACTACGAGCAGCATAATTCTTTTACAGTAATAAACATTTTATGTTTCTCGTCGAATGTGAACCTTTACGCCGGCTGTCATAAACGTAACATAAATACGAACGTGTCATTCGCGATGTACACAAAAATGTTAATTAACTAACACGATATTTTATCCTTCGGCGGAACTTGCTCGGCGACGTCAGTGCGGTTTCAAATTACTGTGTTCCACGTCTTGTATTATTTAGGAGGAAATAGTGATATTTAGGTTTTAGTGGCCGGTTCTTTCAATCAAGTTGAATGGATATACCTAATGCCGAAGTGCATCTGTAATGGCTGTGATATAAATCTTCGTCGCTGGGTATAAAAATATTTTTATCTATTACACGCACATTTAGATTTGATGCTTTCGTAGAAAAGAATTGGCGTAAAATTTGGCTTTAAGAAAATTTTATTTCTTGTAAAGTTGTCACTATTAATTTGAAATTTTGTTTCCAAATTGTTCACTGAATTTGTTCCTTTGAATAATATTTTTGTACTCACGCTAATAATTCTACATCCTGTTCAAATGCACTTCCTTCACTTGCTTCTTTTGACAATCTTGTTCAACTGTTCCTGGAAAAAGGCTAAAATAATTTAAATGCAGACTTATACCAAGTATACGAAGTGTAGCTGTATGAAAATCATTACCGTAGCGGTCGGTCACTTTTATCAATTTTGTTTGAAAAAAATACTTTGGGTCACCTGATTATTTATTAACGCATTCCACAACTTACTGGCCGTAAAAATAGTTACACATGATCGCGTGTAAAATATGGTTTAAGGGACCGATTTACGCGGAAAGAAAAATATTCAAGGAGAAAATTTTATTGTTCCCAGCACGTGATACTCAAACTCAAAATTCTTATGGAATTTGGCTATCCGCGAATAAACGTATGTACTGTAAATTAACGAAAAAGTCAACAATTAATTAATTCCTTAATTATATTGAATAAAATCCGCCCATTTGATACGTGAACCTAGTTATGTTTTTTTATATTGTCAGTAGTGTACACCATTAGGTATTTGAACGTATTGAAACATCTCATTCTAAACATGTGTGGACTTACATTAGTAACTCGTATAAAATAAAGAAACAAATTCATCTATGAACGTTTTTGAGAATACTGCAAAAATGACAAACAAGCTGTGTATAAAGATTCAGTTCAATGAAAAAGAAAACATTTCGTCGGCATCAATTCGTCATTTTGCAAATGTGATTAAGTTCCTGTCTGATGCCTGAGTTATTGCATAAAAATGGTTCGTATTTTACAATTTTATAATATGTGTCTAGTGTTGTTGTTATGTATTTAGTTGCTAGTTTCTTTACTGTGGGATATGTTATGTATAATGGTACATAATACGCGATGTAAATAGAATGCTTACCGCTTTTTACAAAGAAATACATCGCGTATACTTCAATCATACAAATGAGTGTCGCTTCAAAACTATAAAAGTGTAGAAATAGTCGTAAACCATCATGTTTTTATGATACATAGTATTTACAAGGTCGCATCAACTCATTGATATTGATACAAAAAAAAGAGTTTTACCTGAAGACGATCGCAAAGGGGTTACTTGTAAGGTCGAAATTATAGTCGCATGTCTTTTTGCACCAGCAGATTCTTCTTATGGTACCACAAAAAAAAACTAATTAATATGAATTAGCAAAATAATATAATTGCATCTGTGGAGCTTTGACAATTGAAATCAGACCCTATAACTCCAGCTGAAAATATAGATTAGCATATCAAGCGAGCTAATAAATTTACAAGCCTGTATGTAATATTTAGTTCCGATACAAAATAGTATTCAATGTTTCGCTTTGTCTTTTTTATTTGTAGTTTAATATATATTCATTATGATATATTGCACTTCGACAGCAGTAGTCTAACTATGTACATCCAACGGGTTGTACTCATAGGTTGAACCATATACAAAACACATGACTGGCCCGTTGGTGCAGTGGTTAGTGAACCTGACTGTTGCGCCGGGGTTGTGTGACAAACCCACCAGAATAAATACTTGTGTGATGAGCACAGTATTTTTTCTGTGTGTGGGTGTAAAAGAATCTATTTAAGTACATATATATTTATATGTACATATGTATATATGTAATTTATCAGCCGTCTGGTTACCATACCACAAACTCTGTTGATGCTTACTTTGGCATCAGGTGGCCGTGTATGCAGATGTCCCAAGATATTATATTATTATTATTATTAATATTACTTTTCTTTGCTCTGACCTTACAAATCCGTTTCGTTTACCGACGAAATACATTATTAGGATACATATCGCTGGATTCTAATTTAACACAAACTGTTCATTATTTCATTTATTTCGTTTATTTATGGATTTCCACGTTAACTTACTCCAAATATCCGACTAATGAGTACCTAATATAATATTAATTATTCACCATACCATTTTATTACGAGCTATTATTAAAAACGGCAAGCAAAAAGGCAATTGAAGGTTTACTACTTACCTTACCTTTTTTATCGGAGAAAACAATCTTCAAACGATACCCAACCTTGGGGTAAAAATCTGGTTATGTGATATTCTTATTGTAAAAGCCTTCGGCAACTCCACCCCCTTAGAGAGGCTTGAAGATCTCTAGAGGAACGCGCTAGTGATTCCTTGACATGATATTCTGGAGTGACGTCTGGACTGACGTTTATTAAGCATGAAAACTTGTGACCCCAGTAATTTACGTTTTCCCAGGGTGGTTTCACGCTAACATTCAAGCTTCTAGTTCAACCACCCGCGACGCTAACTTCTTTTAACCTAGGAACTACGAGGTATACGGATAAGACAAATATTAATATGATACCACTCATGTCTTCCTAGCCTAGTAATATTAATCTTCCATATAGTTCGCTCAACAGCCCCCTTTTAAATAGTAACGTTTTCATAAAAGGGTACCATTGCCTGTCACAAAGATTTCTCTACCTGTATAAGTCTTCTATCGGATACATTTTGGAGAGGATCATAAGAGTACAGCAATAGCTCTATAATCTGGTTCTACCTGTTCCGTTCTCCCATCGGACGTTTAGACCATCCACATTTCATAGACACCCCTCTGAATAGGACGAAACGGTTTGCTAAATCGTTTCTACTACAGACTGTGAAAGACTGGAATTCCTTGAAGAGTGGGAGAGTGGGATTTGCACAACTAAGAATTATTCAAGACAAGAGTGAATGAGCGCTTTCTAGGCAATGTAACATCCTAGGATGCATTTCCCTTTCTATCAGGTCGGATAGCAACCAAACTAGCAAGTCTAGTCCTAAATAAATAAAATTGCCTCTATTGCTGGCAGAGTGAGTTCTGTCCAAATCGCAACACGCCACTTAGGAGCAAAACTTTTCGAGCCAGTGTTGTGCATATACCAAGTCCCCTTTTCCATGGTATGTTTGTGGTGTTGTCTCGCGCCCAATTCGACACACCAGATTACCAGATACGTCAACAGCCAGTTCCGGTGGGCTGTATTCGTCTCATTCGTAAATTGATCGTACGTCTTGTTATCCATTACTAGGTGATTACCATTACATGGAGACTCTGTCCATTACATGGGGACATGGGGACCCCTCAATCCGTTTATTACCTACAGATATGTCATATCTCAATTGGTTTTTGTCTGATTTGGTCGTTTGTTATGAAGTATATAAAGCGGTATGATTATGTATTTGATTTTATAGTATAGACAAATTAATGTATTCGCAAAGCAAAAGTCTTTGCTAAGTTATGCTTTGTTTGAATATCCTGATTTGCAAAGGTACATAAATAGCGGTCAAAGTCGATGGCGTGTCGGCAGGCTGATAAGCCCCTTTCCTTTTCCAAGCAGTGTGACCCATTTGCGTGATAGATAACCAGCGGTCAGCATTCCTCAACGTTAACTTGATGATTCAAATTAAATTGTGCAACAATTGCTAAATAAGAAAATGTTTTACACTGAATTTGAAATCACATTTTTTCAATAATAATAACATAATATAATTATTCAATTCATATTTGAAGACATTTTGTCATTGAATTTCATTTTTCTTGATTTAATATGGATAATACATGTGCATAAAATTATATTCTTTATCAAAATAAACCAACAAATTGTAATAGTCTTATTATTATAATAATTAATATTTTATTTTTCGTTAACCTAATATAACAACGCATTTTTGTAGGGAAATTAAACCGCAGTACAATCCACAATAAAATATTAAAGTTATATTAACATTTACGATGTAGAGTCTACATAGTCACTTCTTCATAAAGAATTCTAACACTCATATGGATTAGGACTATTATATCGGCTACAGACAGTCACTCTAAAGACAAAATTTAAATTCCTCATATCGTGTTGATCTTTGTAAAATCTTTCGAATCAGCACCCATTAGTGTAAATATTAATGTTGAGTAGTGCAGAGATGCAGTCGGAGTTTATGCAGAGTCCTCTACAATTTTAAACATTTTTTGAAGCACGCGTATATGAATTTCAGTTTATGATTAAATACACAGAAGAGGCATTTCATAATATAGCTATACTAATGAATCAGGTATCTACTTGTAATCGTGTAGCTTGCAATTTTTGTAACTTGGCATAAAATATGTGTATACGAGTATAATGAATATGGTTAAAAATTCTGAAAAAAAAGTCACAACCATTTTCTCAAGCATCCGTATCAAGTAATAAAAACCAAATTTCCTTATACTGTATATTATAACCTTATTCAGAAAGGAGAGAAAATAGGTCATCCTTAAAAAAACCAGGTACGCTTCCTTCCTCCACGCGTACTTATATGATTGACGGATTGCAAATTACGTAGCATTAAGAACTTTTCCACTTCCGTGCCGCGTAACAACTGAAGCGAGGAATTTTTTTTTAACTTAAAATATAGAGACATGGAATGATCTGAGAATAAAAGTTTGAAGTTCGTGGAAATAAGAAGCTGGCTACACTGAGATGTAAGACTTTAAGAGTTCAGTAGTTACGAAGCTTTGCTGAACTTTTAAATTTAATTTTAAGTAGCTGAAATAACTAGAATGATAGGTTGGACGTAATAAAATTGTTTAAGTCTGTTCTTATTGAATGATTTTCTTACCGTCAAATAACGAATATATCGCACAACGCTGTTCATACTCTGATGTCGTGCTGATGAATATTTTAAAGAAACATTTAGGCGTAAATGTTCCATAAAAATTCAATTAACATAGTAATGATACATCGCATACACATGAATTAAATCATATTTTACTTTATTATATCCAGCACTATCATTCATAACCATAATATTCATAATATCATTCATAATCATTCCGATTATCATTCTTTTCTGTATGTAGAATTAAAAATACTTGATACAAGCGTCTTTAATAACGAGGCATTAATCTTAATATATATA
>DWFO01000244.1:0-22996 GCA_018246595.1 Mimoniades nurscia nurscia
TAACTGGTGAAACGTGGGAGTGTTCTGCATTCCTCTGCCTACCTCTTCGGGGATTACAGGCGTGAAGTTACTTTTATTTTTCTTTTTTTAGGTATACATATGTCACTAAGATACTCTATACACTTAGGTACCTATTTTTTAAAGTAAAATGAATTAGTTCAATTGAAAATTAATTTCATATTGACAGACTGCCTCATTGGTTGTGTTGGTTGCAAGTGTGACTGCCAATCGGAAGGTCCTGGTCAATTCCCGGGTCGGGTATTACTAAAAGTTTTCTAATTTAGATTTTCTAGTAGTGACTCGGAGTCTGGATATGTGCCCGGTGTATGGCAATAGGCTCACCATCTAGTCCATAGTGGGACGTAATAGTAACTGGTGAAACGTGAGAGTGTTATAAATTCCTCTGCCTACCTCTTCGGGGATTACAGGTGTGATATTACGTAATTTCATATAAATTAAGTAATAAAAATTTAATATTAAAATTGATAAACTTAACTCAGCGAGAACGTGTAGTGGGCAGTTAATTCATTCTCATACTCGACTGAAAAGGAGGAATTTCCTTGTACTTAGCAAACAGGCTTTGTTTAAACAAAAGGCATCCGTAGCGGCAAGATGGCGCGCGTCCGGCCCCACTTCCGCGGCCACGTCCGGCGTAACTCGACTCCTGCGCAGCCTGCACGACCAATTGGTTCCACTTGAAGTTACAAACCATTGTACACAAGCCTATATGTTTCACAGACGCTGATAACGTTCGTTTTGTGTATAAGTTTTTTGGCGTGAAAGCACGTTTTTCGTTGGACAAATTTCAAGAGAAAAAAATATATTAACAGACACTTGACATATGCATTTACAATACAGCACAATGACTTTATTGCAGACAACCCTCAGCCATAAGCCAGTATTTGTCCAGCCAGTATCAGACTACAAAAAAAAATCCCCTTACAGACAATTTTGCATTGGTCACTGCTTAGCGACTAACAATAACAATATTCGCAAGCAATTCGGGTTTCTAACCTAGAACATAGAAAAACCAATTTGAATAACAAAAATTGGTTGTATCGAATTCACATTTTTCATTTTCGAATGACACAACTCTCAGTACACGGAAATTGGACTGAATGTCTATAAATGAATATGTACGCTATATCCATGTCACTTTTTTATTGTATCATCGAGCCGGATCCTTCACGGAGTGGGCAGAGAGCACGGAGTGCCAAGTATCTTGACAGACTTAACGTACTTCTTATATTCATTATAGTCGTCTACACGTTTTGTCTCATAGTCTTAAAAATGATAATGATAAACGGCATAGTGTATGAAGTGGTTGCCACGGTAACGTGGACATGCCGTTAATTAATATTGGAATTCGAAATTGGTACGAATTCAATTGTATAAAAAAGTAGTAGTTAAGATGACGCAATACTATTAAAATATTGCCATAATTTATTTGGTATTTATATGATATAAATAACCGTCTATCAACGAACACTGTTATTTCGTTCATTTGTTCAATCATTTTGTACACAGAGAGATTAGGAATAGGAATTAAAACATAAAAGAAATTACACACAGTGGCAATGGCAATATACATCAATGAGAATGTTGATGGACGCAGGTGCCGAGGGACACCAAGGCTCACCTATCCTATCTTGATCATATAAGCCAGATGCTGGCTGATGTCTCCGAAACCCGCGTACATGGGTGAAGAGAGTGATGAATGTGGAAGAAGCGCGGCACGACTGTGAGGAAAGAGATATTTGGCACTGATACTTTCTGCGGATCCATTGAGAGACCTGGTGTGAAAATATATATGTAATCCCCGAAGAGGTAAGCAGAAGAGTGTAGGACATCCCCACGTTTCACCAGCTACGATTATGGCCCAGTTAAGAAATGGCGGGTGAGCCTAATGCCATTCACCGACACAGATCCATACGAATACTTCGAGCGACGACTAGAAAATTCTAATAGTGCCCGACCAGGAATAAGAACCCGGTAGTCACGCTTGCAGCCACCACGACAAGCAAGGCAGTACGAAGGTACAATTGCGCTGCTTATCTCTTAAACAAAATACAGGTGAATGCAGTACCTCCTCCTTTTTGAAATCGGTTAAAAAGTAACATATTAGCATTCGCTAATACCTACATGTGTATAATATTCAAAAAACTGTTATCAATGCGCTAACGTGTGACCTCGATGCATAAAACAATGAATCGTGGCTGAACAAAGTGGTAACTATCGTCTAATATCCGAAACTCATTGTTATTGTGAATCTATTAAGATAGCGTCAAGGTCTCGGGAGCACCAAAAAACTTTGACATCACCATATATGTAGGTACACACGCGTATTCGGCTATTCAGAGAACAGGTGGTAGGTATATTTAGATACTACGGTTTTGTCTGTTTCATTGGTCGACTGCGGATGGGAAGTCCTGGGTTGGTATCCCGAGTCGGATGTTAATGGATTTTTCTAACTTACAATTTCTAATTGCGATTAACAGTAATGGCTCGGAGTATGGACTTGTACCCGGAGCATTGCAATAGGCCCACCTCTTATTTTATAGTGGGACGTAAACGTAACTGGTGAAACGTGGGAGTGTGCTACACGCCTTAGCCTGCCTCGTAAGAATCATGGTGTGGTGCTATAATAATAATAATCCATTATATCAAAATATGTACATAAACTTATGTGTGGAGTTTTCCGTCTCATTCGGTATTCACATAAACGTACGACTTCGAAAACCTTAAAAACGTGAAATGTTAGGTTTAATATCAGGCACTCTCCCACTCATTCCACGGTGATAGTAAAAATTTGAAGTCCTAGCAATACTCCTATGTTCTGTCCGACAGATATGTTCCATACTTGCCATGTTATAGTTTGAAGGTATCTGATACTTATGATGATAGCCTTTACTTTACCTACCACTTTAGTTTATAGAAGTAAAATTAGAGGATGCATTTTGTGGAGCATTAAACAAAATTTCAAATCGTAAGTGACAAAAAACTTGTGTATATTGTGTCTTAATTGTAATATCAAAACAATCTGGACTTTAATAGTATTAGATTTATTTTGGCACTGTCAAAGGCTTAATATAAACAGAAAAATGATCTTAAGTATATTTACTAGGGCCTATAAATTTATAATGCCTAGAAATATAAATTAAGGCTATTTATCTTTTCATAAAGCGTAGAGGAGAGACACATCAGTTTCAATTTTAACATTCGCGAGCGGAATTTATAAAACTGTAAAATGTACGAAAAGTATTCCACTCGCGTCCCTTTGTGAGTCGATAGTCGTGAGAGGGAGACGCCATTGTCGAGTGTCCCTTTCGCACATTCGAGGATGATACTTCCGAGAATCGTCTGAGCTTTGAAGTGGGTTTGTATTTGAAATTCCCCACACATTGTACCGTTAGTTTACTACAACTTTTCTTTTTCAATCAACCTCTATAATCTCTGGTCGTTCACGCATTCCTATTGAAACGTTTCGTTTTTCGATTAAATTTAAATTTAGAAACGTTTTTGTTTCTTGAGACAACTCCTAGTAAGCGTATTAATAATAATAAAATATTATTCGACAACCAATTGTACAAAAAAATATTAAATTACTGTACGGTGGGAATGATTTTTGAATTTGGAATTGTAAGTTCGTACTTCTCTTAGAAACGGCATTTAGAAATCACGTTCGCATCAATAAAAATGTCGGTTTCAGAGCGAACTAGCCGAACACCCACCCCCTTTCAAATGTCGACGAACGGGGAGGCGCGCCGCGCGACGTTGCCAAAACGGAAAGTGAAATTTCGTCACACTCTCCCTCTCAGTCACACACACTACAACACAATGAACTTATACGTACACGCCATGGCACGGAGCTCTATGTAATTGTAGCTGTGCGAGTGTAATTCGGCAGACGTGTTGAAGTAGTGTGCGTTTGTTTTGATGAACTTGCGTTTGTGTGGAGCGTCGAATTTGTAGGAGCGTTGCAGTATACCTATGTGCGACGCTTCCGTGTTCGATCGTTGTAGATGTAGACGACTTTGCGTAGGACAATTAAAGTTATCACACGAATGAAACGGAAAATATTAGGAAATTTTAGAGAAACCTCGCCGTTTGTAACGAGGGCCGTCTTGTTTAATGATCTTTTTTCTCTCATTCTACAATGCATTATTTAGATTCACACTTACCTATTCGTTTCTTTTTCTATTAATTACCCCGTTTCTTTTCACAACTGATCTTAGCTAGCCGAAGCAATAATAAAACACGATGTCTCTCTTAATAAGTAAAAATATATGGAGAATATGAGAAACTTTTAAAATTATGCAACATTTACCAATAATTCAGCCTTTAAAGGCCTTCCAAATTTAAATGTAAAGTAACATTTTTAAAATAACGTCAACATTATTTTTTTGAATGTAAAATAACTTTCGCCTTATTGAATGCTTTATTAATTTTATTAGTTGTCAAATGTTTTACTAATGTTGTTATAAAGAATGCATCAAATTAGACGCATGTACTTGTCCACCCCTACCGCCACCAACATTAAATTAACAAAACGAAAACGCACACACGAAGAACGCTTCGATATGTGGTTTAACAGATAATTGTTTGAATGATAGTGAAATAAAGTTGTTAACCTTCGTTCTGATTGCGTCGGAGAGCAGTGCTCGAGGCGCGAAAATCCGATAAGTTTCGTGACCCCTCCCCCCTTCTCGTGCCTCCCGCCTTTAATGGCATAAAAAATCAATTTCCCGCCCAAATTACGCCGACACGACAAATTGCGAACGCGTCTAGTCTATAATCGAGTGTTTTTCGGTTTAACGCCTGGCTTCTTGACTAAACTCACTGTTCCTCTTCTAATACAGTTTGAAAGAACCATATTATGTAAAGAAAAATAATTGCCGAACTCTGTTTTAACAAGCTCATATTCCTGCAAACGATTACCTATGTCTTGCACTGCAATTGCGTTTTTTTCCCTACCATCGACAGCTAGTTTTTTTTCTATACTAGGCAACCTTAGGATGATTGCTAGTTAAAGTATGAATGGAATTTAGTATAAAATATGTAATAGAATATACGTTGAAAATATACGTTAACATAATGCGAAAGCATCTATTTAATAACCGAGACGTCTTGACCAGTCTAGACTCGGGGGAAAGAAGGATTCTTGTTAATAAAAATATTTGTGAAAATACTATTCATATTAAAGTGCTTCCCCATCAAGTTATGCCGAGTAAATAAATTGCTATAATATAATTAAACTGACATATAATCGATGTTTTTCAACCTTAAAAGCTTTCCCCACCGGAAAACATATTCCAATTGTGACCACTACATGGCTATTTCTATACATACATCGCAGTGACCACAGTTCACGTCCAACTGCGCACATTGTAGCGTTTCCAATTGATGAATCAGTTTTGCCTTAACAGTGTTGCCAGCATTGAGGAATTAACGCATCACGCGCGCACTAAATGCTTTACTACACTCTCGATTTCGCGTCTAGTGAACACCGAACATTCGCGAACCGAAAACGGACGCTACGCACACACGCCCGACGTCTGCCCGTGTGACCTTGGCGCGAGGGTGAAAGTGCCCCCGCCCGCCTTCCGTGTCTATTTCCAGCTATGTAATGCCCAATCCATTGTTTTTGGTTCGAGGGCCATTCGAGGAGTTAATAACCTAAATATCAGAGCGTCGTGTTTATATATTCGTTTACATATTCAGGATAAACTTAGCGCTTCGAGGATTGAGGATGACGATTATAGCAGCTAAAACATAGCATGCTGAAATTACTAACCATCCGTTAATCCAACACAAATCTGAAAATACGAGTGCAACTGTCAATATTCACGAACGCAATTTTAAAAGCTGTATCCTGATATGGAATATGAAAATAAATAAAACATCGATTTGTATGGCACTACAATATTAAACGTACTTTAATATATGTATGTATAACATTAGAGCCTAAAGTAAAATATTCGTTACTAACGCCACAAAAGTGATTCTTAAAAAGCAGGTTCATTGATCGATTTGGAGTTTAATACTGATCATTCTTTAGCTACCCCGTAAAGAATCGTAAAACCAAAAGTGATACATGATGTAATAAATAGTGTTTAAGCCCTTTCTAATAAATTGAATAAAATGCCCGTTTATTAGTAATTACAGTGCAATTACACTCATTAATTTATAGGTACTTGTTTGTATTATACCATTTTGTGATTATGGACAACGAGAGAGACCAGACAAACCGAACCGATATAAGCCGAATTCTGCCGAAGGGGTGCAAACGGACACGATCTAGTGTCTCTCTCGCACGACTATTCGTCTTCCTCTATCATCCGGCAACCGGCAACTTCAAATATTATTTAAAATTGATGAGCGACTTTATGTAGGTATATTGTGGAATACTTTACGAGATTTTAGAACATGCCGTATCTTCGTTAGTTTGGTTAAATCTACGATAGATGGTTCGGCATAATAGTGTAAACCTAAATAAAGCTAATTGAAAACAAAAAAGAAAAAAAAATGTAATCAGAATGAAACATCGTGCTTTTATAAAACTTTGTAGTTATTCTATTTGAGTTATAAAAGCGACAGTAAATTTCAATAGATTGCAGTTAATCAATATTATAAGATTAAGGATATATCTTTATGTTTATAAATAGTTTCGTAAAACTGTTGTATTCTGGACAGGCAATTAGCAATATATTACATTCCACGATCAGCCAGCCAATTTATGAACGGACAAACTTTTGTGTAATCTTTGCTCTTACAACAAAATACTTTCATTGCTTATACTTATGGCCTATATTCTATACTATTACTTCATTTTACTACTACATATATTAACTCTCCTTAATCTTTGTGTTTACCATAGACAACTCACAATATCTTTACAACTTTTAGTTTAAGCCACAATCAAATCAAATGAATGAAAGACCTATGCAACTACTCGTACTAAAAAACCTGATCATCTTTCACTGTTGACAAAATGTAATATCTAATATCGCAACTGTAAACATACTGAAAGTAGTAGATCATGACCCAATTCACTCTTGTTTCGTACTCGTATGTCAAAATACAACATACCGATGAAATACACATAAGTTATAATACAGTCCTATGGTCATCCCTACAAAACTTAAAATAAATTTTAAAATAAAAAACAAATACCTAACAAGCACAGAGCAAAACGTTGCTTCATTCAGACAAACGCTTTGAATAAGTCGAAGCGAAACGAAGGGCTCCAATTCTCAAATCAACCTAATTCCACAACGCGTACTTTGATTGTGTCCAAATGCAAAATTAGGATGCTCGCAGCTCGCTTGCACTGCTGACCTTGTAACCACGGATGAACACAAGTGGCATTAATCTCGATAACGTACGGGCTGGAGCAGACGCGCGCCAGACGGCCCCTCGGAAGGGACCGCAGATATCTATGTCCGGGATATTCATAAACCCGCAGGGACGGGGATGGAACTGACTCCGTAATTCACCGAAGAGGTCACAAGACGTTTATTACGTCGCTTTGCAAATTTTTCCATACTTTTTCCGCCGTTTATGAACAGAAAAGCCGAAGAATAGATGGAAGAAGAATGATAATCACTTTTATTCTTCGACACTTCTGTTTCGAGCGTTATCAAAATGGATTTAACTATGTGAAGTAGTGACAGCCTAGAAAGGTCTTTCCACCTCGGAGGTTTAAGGTTAAGGTCCTGGCAATCCCTGTCAAATCCTTGCAAACTTTGTTGTTCACAAAATTCACAATTCACAAAAAACGTGTCTTTTGAAAATGTCACTTTTTTACGGTGTAGGGAAAACAAGGAAACATGCACACCGTTTTTGAGTATGTTTTTTTACGATGTGCACTTATCCAAACCCACACTTGGCTAATGTACAGACAATGCCATTAGCCCTCTCATTCTGAAACAAGACCTGCGCCCACCAGTGGATTGTCAAAAGGATTTAATGATGATCATGGTTATAATGACAAGGACGGACAATCATAACACGGACAAAATGACAACAACATAAATCGTGGTGATTCCACAAACCATAAATTTGTAAAACTAATAACTCAAGATTGAAGAATTATTTCTAAGTAGAATAAGACCCTCACCCTGCCTTTGTATTACATACCATTAACTTGAGGACACCTTCGTTGTAATCACAAAATTACCTTTTATAATTCTAACCTCATAACTTCAAGAAATAAATTCGCATGAGGATTTCATCTAACAGATACCGGTTTTTGTGTTATGATTATATTATACTTATAATTGTTCGAACAATTGTAATACATACATATATATTACACAAATGTAAAAAACGAATAAGTCTTACTGGTACTCAGTTCGAAAAATTAAAGAAAAGACCTACTCGAGGACCTGAAATAGTCAAAATCAAAATTAATGAAAAAATCAGTACATTTCTGTTTTCCGTAGCATCCAAGTTAACGGAAAAAATCTGTTATTACTGATAACGAAGACATCGCAACAGGTGTTGCTTTACTTCTTATTATAACATAATTTACAAAACGTAAGGGTACAAAAGCTGTGAATTTGACGAAAACTATATAAAACGTAAAAAAGCATGGACCAAATTACCAAATACCTACTCAAAAATATCTTGTGGTATTTTCGGGTCATTTCCCAGGAACGACAGAGAAAGGTAAAGCAATAAAACTTCAGAAACAAAGCCACGTAAATCGTAAACTGCAGTACGTGGATAGTCTACGGGCAGTCTGGGCGTGTTCCGGGATTAAGGCGCCCGAAGCGCCAGCGCTGCCCGAGTAATCCCGTCGGGGTCAGGTTCAAGATTACCCATATTGTTAGCTTTACACACGACCTTCCTATTACATTTTTTAATCTATTTGTATGAATAAATAAATCATAGAATTTTTGTTACTTTATCTAATTTGTAAAATTGACAGCGATGTATCTTCTTGAATCTTTAACTGTAAGGAAAACTGACTGTTTATAAAATGTCTAACGTCCACCCTTACAATACAATACATTTAGTCCTAACTGCACATGTTTGAACTTCGCATGGTGGCGTCTGTGATCTGAATAGGGGGCAGAATTATAAATCATTAGGCCGTCATTATTTTACTGTATTCAAAAGAAATACTTCGGAAGCTTAAAAGATTGAAACATAAAATCAGTGACATTATGATTGATCCTGGGAAAAATGGAGGAACTTGTTACTGTAGTAGACTTGTTTCAGATCAAGTTTTGATCAGTTGATTAGCAAAATTACTAACTAGTGGTAATTCTACAAATATAAATGTAAAGCTTCAAATACTTTGTTTGGGACAGTACTACATATGAGTATCGGGACTATGAAAATAAATGCAAATTTTGTAATTGCAAAGATTAAAGTACGCGGTAGACCTGTAATACAAGATAAGGGTAAAAGGACAAATTGTTGTCGCCGCAAGTGACAGCTCCTCAGATAGCGGCAAATAACAGCAAATGTCACCCCTCTCAAGTACACAATGTCATTGTTGAGAATAATAGCGTTACTGTATCGAATTTAGAATCAGCCAAGAAATAGTCGAAATTGTAGTTATATTTCTTCAAATTAAAATTTGGATGGGCGAGTAATAAATAGATGTCAATGAATTGGCCAATAATAGTTTTTGTCGGCTTAGCAACTGCTATTGTTATAAAAGATTTTAGCAAACAACCATGTAACCTCTATAGCAGACAGCCTTCAACTTTCAGAATTCTTCACATCATTCAGTACATCAGAAGCAAAATAAAACTGTGAAATCTAAAAGTGAAATTTAAATCGTTAGATCAAATATTGAATTTGTTCTAAACAAAAAGTAATTCAGCATGAAGCATACTTTTGCCAAGACATGAAGAAACATTTGATAGAACATAGATGTTACCTTTTGATAATGTTATTCACTACGAATACACGGCAAAATTCATGGGAAAAACATGCCTACAATATATGATGGATTTTCGTCTCGTGTTTCATTCGTACCTAATCATCAAAAGTATATAGATTTCTCACTAGCTTCTGATTTCGTCGAGCTGGTGGTGCTTCTGTTTATGGCCGTGACATCACTGACCCAGAGGGGTCGAAAATGGAGTTTTCACCCGACGTGTCTTTATTTCGTCTAGACGGATGGGGGAAGTCGATTGATCTGTATATGCTTAGCATAAATTTATTGATTCTTCATACTTGAATAACTGAATGCTTATTAAAGGAGAAATAAATAAATCCTATCTCCTTATTTAAAATGATAGTACCAATTAACTCCTGAACGTATTGTTCAAGATTGGACTGTGAAGTATCTGTGCTATATCTATTTTTATCTTATATTTCATTAGGACCATTAGCGTTTTTAGATTCGAGAATCCGATTCGAGATTGAAAGTGATAGGACACGCTAAATTGCGAACGGTTCCGACTTAGTCTTTACTTATTATTAATCTCTGTAAGAATTTTAGGCATATGAGGATATGGGTATATTCTTTGTATCTCCATAGATTTTCGTGTTACGTGGGTATAACAGAAAAAGGTGAACGCTGCCGTTCCTGCAGACCAAAATGTTGAATCAATAACGTAACATCATATGTATAGTCACGTCTATAATCCCCGAAAAGGTAGGCAAAGGAGTGACAGTACTCCCACGTTTCACGAGTTCTATTTAAAATCCGTTAAGGATTACGTGATGAGCCTATTGCCTTACACATAAAGAAATAAATATTACAGTACGTTACGAAGATTGACTGTTAATAGGCAAAAAAAAATGCAATTCTATTGGTTAGGGTAATTTAAGACATTAAGACATTAAAAAAAAATAGCTCTACATATATAATGGTCCCAAAAATATAATGCCTTCAATTATTTCACATGATTATTCCGCTGCAACTTAAACAATTTCATGAATATGCTGCGGCCGGCCAGCTCCAATATCGACTCATACTACAGGCACTCCAATAGCGACACACGTGTCGATTGAATAGAGTTCAATGTCCTATAAAAACAATTCCTCGATACTTTCGCTCAAGTTATTTACGTATTCGGGCGTCAAAGCCAACCGACTTCATTTTCGCGCGTAAACATAAAGAGGTCGTAGAAGGAAAACTGTTGGGTCCACGACCCCGAATAAAACGGTCACAAAAATACCCGGGTATCCGGATCGCCGGACCCGTGGGCGAGGTCAGTGCTGACCTTGAACTCAGCTGTATGTGCTGAAATGAACCCCTAAAAGGGTTGACCTCTTGAAAAACTTCAGATCAATAAAGTTCTTATCAAAATATTCGTAGCTAACAAACTATTCAAATTTTTTTTAGATGGTGAACATTTGTAAAAAATCTCTAGCAACACGTCCATCTTTTAAAATCAATCTGGTTCTTGTCTCGGGTTGCCTTGGGTCAAAGCAAGAGCTTACAGATTTTCTTCAAACCTGAGTGAGAAACGACACAATCAAAGTCACCATAGTTCTGATTATAAGTCATCAAGATTTTTGAATTTTTTGTCTCCAAAGTTTTGGTTTAGACATGTACAATGCAGGTAAACTCATTTTTTACTCTCATCATATTATTTACATTAACAAAAAAGAACAATTTTGATAACAGAGCAACAGGTCTTATACGGTACAAACCACGAGAAATATTAATGAATATTATGAAAATTAGAAAACATCGCTTAACGGCCCAAACTTAATCTTTTCTGTTCTAGACCAAGCCATGTAAACAGTTTCGGTACGGAGGTAGTGAGTCAGCCACCGAGGGCCGTTGTGGGATACAATGAAACTGAATCACCAAACAATCGCAGTTTTCACGCGAATTCCAAATTTAAATCGTTCCAATGCTCACACGATCGCCGGTTCTTTGTCCATTACAGAAATAAAAATACTTTTTATTGAGCCATCCATACCCAATATCCATTACCCGACCGCTTCGCTTGGCGTAAGTAAATAATTTGACAGTGATTTTTGTCTACTTTACAATTGCTTATATAACTTAGTAACTATTAAAAACCTTTTCCATTTATTCATTAAATGAGAATGTGGGTTATAAGTAAATACCACTTTCGCCTTGAAGTCTTCGTATGCAAGAAAGTGGAACTTTTGATAGACGATATGATTAAATAAAAACCAGAATTTTTTCAACAAACCGCTCGCATATGTTCTTACTCAGACTTCCACCTATGTCCTATATTAATGATTTTGAAACTCATTTGAGATGCAGATTAACAGTGAAACATCAACAGTCAAAGTTGCTTGACCATTTATAACATTTATATGTTGCCTATTTCAACAAAACTTTTGATAATTAACATAATCATACGTTAACTCAACACAATAATATAATAACATCATACTCTATGCATGCAAAATTTGGAAAATTTTATACTGATAGAGGTTTCACATATTGGTTTGTAGAAATCCAGTAAAAATCTCCCTTGTTATATTGCGTAGCGTAATCGCAAATTCAATATCTTTACAAACATCTACAGAATGCGGAAGAAAAATGTTGAAGTAGTAAGGGAGGGATCAGACTGGCCACGCCCACCCTAAAATTAACCTTGAGTTCTTACAACGAAAACAGGTATCTGAATCTAGTCCACAGGGGCCCTTGCTACAGTGTAGGTTACATAACATTAGTTAAAAAGGAATTTAAATTTTTTAACGATTCCACGAATTCTTATTTACGCGTGCGAAGTTTGTCCACCTTACTTGGGCAGCGTGGCTAACTGTGACCTTAACCCTTTCATTATGAGAGGAGAACTATCTATGTTTCAACAGTGGTACGATAAAAGGGATGGCAGAAAACGGCCGGGATCCTTACGTGGTAGGAAAAAAGCACCAAACTATACTCACTTTACAGACCTGACGTTTTCTGAATTCGTTACTCTTTCACCGTGTATGAAGTGACGCACGCCGTTTTCTGAGATTTCAAAATCTCCAATCAGCCAGTATCTTACCTACTTGATCGAGATAGATAACAGATTTATTTATACAAAAGTTGTTAGACCATACACAAGTAATTCCCAATAGGCTAATGTGCGTGTATAAAATCAACGGGCTAATCCCATCTGTCGTAGAACTGATGACCATTGATGCAGGTGCTTTCAGAGTGGCAACCATGCCTTGCCAAATTTCTCCTCTAGCCACAAAAAGCTGATGATCGTGCTCAGTGGCCTGCTGTTGTAGAGTCCTATGTCCAACAGTCGACGGACAAGGGCTGCTGATGACGAACATGACGATGTGAATAGAGATTTGTACGTACATAATGTAAAATCAAAAACTCAATTTCCAACATAATCGGAGAACCATGTGCAGCTGTGGATGGTAACGGGTTGAGGATAATGATGCTGATGATGACTGCGATGTTGATAGTGCACACACAGCGTCAAACCAAAAGCCGCTCTATTTCCAACTGGCTAGGTTACGTGGTGCGTGCGTCATGCGGCATCATGCCGTATCCGGCGCTCGGCGGCGGATGGCGTCCAATTTGTCGAATTAAGCGCGTTTGCGCACAGATTCACTCGTGAGTGGATTGCGAAGGATGTCAATGATTTTCGCGCTTTGTTCCTGGGAACCGACTGCGCACTGCCATTAGAGGTTCGATTTGTTATGTTTCTGCATTAATTACAGTGAAACATTCTTTGGCTTACGACACAACAGTGAAACGTTCAATTTTAAGCAAATCCCCAGAGTGTAATCAAAACACAAAACAGAACTAATATATCTATATCACGAAATATCCTTGGAAAGGTATTTCTTATCCAAGACTATACGAGCAAAGTTTAGGATATATGGAGTTATTATTAAAATTTGATTTAAATGTATACCTCTTTCGTATACCATAGTATACTTGCACCCCGAAGAGGTAGGCAGAGGAATGTAGAACACTCCCACGCTCCACCAGTTACTTTTACTTCCCACTATGGAATAGGTGGTGAGCCTATTGCCATACACCGGGCACATATCCGGACTCCGAGCCACTACTAGAAAATCTAAATTAGAAAATTTAGTAGTGCCCAACCCGGGAAACGAACCCAGGACCTCCCATTCGGCAGTCGGACTTGCAACCAACACGACCAACGAGGCAGTCAAACACGACCAAACCGACCGGCCAGGATTCGTTAATAAATGAACTGTTAATACTCCTATTCCCTAATCGAAGCAGCAGAGCTGGGAATGTTATATTGTAGAAGATAGATAAACATTACAACAGCAGGCCAAATTAGTCATCAGAATAACATGAGACCAAGAGTAATTTGGACTTTTTGAATATGGGTTCCTTAGACCAATCAACATTAGGAATGTTTACTAAATGCATCATACATAGCATGCAACGTACGAGAGAACACACGTTATTTTATAAAGACGCCGATAGAAAGAAAGAAAAACAAGGTGTGCATTTCTTTAGTCAAATATGAAATCTACTAAAACTTACCAAAGTTACGAACGTAACTGGTAAAGCGTGGGAGTGTACCCTACTACACTTCACTGCCTACTTCTTCGGGGATTAAAGGCATAATGTTACATTTACTAAAACTATTATTGATTAAAATTTGGCTGTCAAGCACTGATCTGATCAAGCGACTTAAAATATACACGAATGTTCAATTTAAAACCAGTAAATAGTAAGTCCATTCAATTAAACGCAATGTAAATTTTACGAGTTAACAATTTGTGCGAAAATAATGATATCGTAAGTTAAGACATGTCACGATGCATGCAGAAACGGCCCGCGGACATTTGGTCACTTAATTAATAAAATGATACATTTGTCAACCACCAATCATGTAGCGAGCGTGTCAATTTGTAACACGTCTACAATTAATTGGATATGCGGTATTGTTATGTAAAACGGGCGCGAATGTTGAATCGTATGCGGACTGGAGTTACTAAAGTCAGTAGTAACGGACGGGACCGTTGGCCAACAGCTGTCACGAGCTACCTACTCTATCAACAGTGCCGATAAATTATTACTTGTAAATTTTTGCATACCGACATTTTTATGTGTACCGTAGCTTCGTAATAAGTCCTCATTACGCTATCAAAATTTATATCACTTTGCGATGCTATAAAAAACATTAAATGTTGATGTTGAAAAGTTTGGTCGATTCAAATAACGTATTTTTAACTGTAATAAATCCTTTTTTAGTCCTCGCTATTCAAATATAAATATTATTATTGAATATTAAGATTGTTATATTGCATTTTAGCTTCTGTTTTAAAGTTAAAAACATATTTATAGTTCCGCTACTGGCCGTTAGAGGCGACACTATGTCTGTCGAGCAACTAGTGTGCGTCCGCGTCACGCCATGATTGCACTGAATTGAGCTTCCGTCGGCGACAGGATAAAAAGCCCGTGTCCTCGCGGCCGCATTAAACAATGCTCGATCCGTCCAACTGCCAACGAGTACCGCTCCAGTCAATAATTGAACCACGATTGAACTAAATCACGTTCCAAGTAGGTAGGTACGTACCGCGGCGGCTCATTGAAATAACCGACTTCGAGTTACAATACAATCGTTCTATTTTCAACTTACAAATACTCCATTTACGATCAAATAAATACTAATATTGGATTTAATTGTGCAGGTTTATTAAACAGCATGTTCCTTATGAAATTTACACTCATGTTTCACCATAGGAAAATCATTATCTAAAGTATTAATAATTTATTTGAATAATTATACGTTTATGTTTTTAG
Organism: Mimoniades nurscia nurscia; assembly: GCA_018246595.1. Classification (NCBI taxonomy): domain Eukaryota; kingdom Metazoa; phylum Arthropoda; class Insecta; order Lepidoptera; family Hesperiidae; genus Mimoniades; species Mimoniades nurscia. The sequence goes on from DWFO01000244.1 coordinate 15,692, forward strand.
AATATACATAAAGGCAAAACCAAACCAAGACCTAACAAATGGTTAAAGATATACCTACATATGCTTTAAAAAAAAAATAAACAATGCTCGCCTAATTGAGCCATGTGCCATTTCCGTCAATTAATGTATATGAGCAACAATCAATCGGTACGAAACGAGGCTTTTCTGGGTAATTTACGCCCTCTCGCCGCCCTCCCTCGCGACCCTCTGTCGCTACATCTAACCAAATAACACCTGTAACCTTAGGGATGACGACCACCATAGGGGTGAAATCAAAACGCAAACATTTTCAGGCTTTATTCGTTCAATAATAACTAAATCGTGTCGGCCATTTTGAAACGTGTAACTTGTTCTGCAGTTCAAAGGGATTTGATAATATCAGCGAGACAGTGAAATCGAACGATGGCTTTGGTGATATTAAATGTAAACTGTAAACAAATTAAATTATTAAAATCTATTGCGTACTAACTGACTCGGTTATTGAGTTGTTGCGAATGCAACTGCCGATCGAGACATCCTGAGTTTAAATTCCGGTTCGGGTATTATTGGATTATTGTAACTCAGATTTCTTAGTAGAAATGTCTAGTAGTAGAGTCTGGACTTGTGCCCGGTATATGTAACTTTAGCATAGTGAGACGTAAACGTTACGCAGCGGTACAACGTGGGAATGTACTATATTCTTATCTTCGGGGATTAAACGTTTGATATGCACACACATGCGCACAGTAATTTAACAGACCGTCACATAAAACAATCCTTAAAAGATTATAGGATAAGATCCTGTTACATAACTAAAACCATTTTGCGTCTAAGTTTCAACTTCTCACATCATTAAAATCGTTTTCAACTCGATTTTCGAAGACCTAGTTTTCATCAGATCAGTACTTTGATTATTGTCTGAGTAATTTCTGGCGCAATTTTTCTAGTACGTACGATATCTCGAGAACGAACCCACAGATGGCAGCCCGCGGCGCGGTGTATGGAATGGTGTGGGATATCTGAAACGTGGACTGTTTCTATCTGCAAATTGCGTCTGCCAAGCCTTTTAGAATTACCTGTTGGAACTAATCTAGTTATACTAACATTATTTATTTATTTATTTATCATGATCATCAGTCCCTTGCAGTCCACTGCGGGCCCTGAGCCGCCTCTTAGTGGTTATAAGATGGTCGTTTTTAATACATAGGCTCAATTTTATTAACAATCATATTCGTCAATTCGAAAAAAAATATTAGGAACTGTTTCAAGGTTGACATAGAAATAATTATGATCTCGGATGATTACATACAATTATCATGTAACAGTAAAAATTGTTTGAATTAACGGATTTTCAAAACGCCGTTTGGTCGATTTTACCACAACAATTATTGCGTAATTATGACTTATCACAACGTAGTTCGCGTCCGAAAGCACAGTTAGGCGCTTGGCCTGCCGCCATCTGTCGTTGAGTAGCGACATTAAATATACATAAGTTCCATTGTAATTTACTAACGGCCCGCAAAAATGGCGTCCAGAACGAAACAAAACACATTCCAATTAACCTTGTTATTTTTACTGTACAGATTAACGTTCGAGATTATCTTGTGCCTTTATTATCTTTGACGATACCCCACACCTGCCACTTAACCGATTTTAAATAACTGCCATTTCCTTCCATCCATCATGAACGAACAATTTTAGCGTATCATGAACTTTACAATGTCTATATGTACAGCGCTTAATTGAATAATACGTTTCGAGGAATTAGTATTTTACAAATCATACATCCGTCGAGCTGATACAATTGAATCGTATAGAATTAACTTTCCAAAGCATAATGATCATTCTTTGCAATGATTACTCTCGTACAAATGGACGAAAATTTTTCATCGTTTGATGATTCCATCATTTCATCACCAAATTTCCTAGGTTACAATATTTATTAAAGACGAGACACATTAACCTCTAGACCCGATCATTCTCAAAGCCGGCGACGAATCCGTCCCAAGCCGAACGATCTCTCGCGCCGCCCAGCGAATTCGTATCTTTTTTTTGCTTCTTGACCACAGTATCCCGTTTCTGAGATCAATGGGGGCAATCAGGCTCGCGTGTCGATCGCGACCTGCCCTAATAGGAGGACGGGCCCACGCCACGCACATGCCATTACTGCCCACGCATGTGTAATATCGAGTGAAACGTTATTGAGTTATTTTTGAACGGATTCATCTTTAAATATTGTAGTGTCTATTTTTAAAACTGCGGTAGGGTACGCAAAACACTATAATATTCTAGACATGTGCCCGGGGTATGGCAATAGACTCACCACCTATTCCATAGTGGGGCGTAAACATAACTGGTGAAACGTGGAAGTATACCACACTCCTCTGCCTACCTCTTCGGTGATTACAAGTATGGCGTAATGTTCCATTTTTATTTATATACATTTCATGTCTGTTATCATCAGCTAACTAAAATATTCCATCGTCAACTTTTTTAACAAGTTGCTCCAACATCCCAGTTGCTCCGTTGGATGCGGATCCCCTCAAAAAGAAAAAGGAAAACCCTAATCTGATACACTGGCCAGGCTTACACGAGAACATTACGGACAACACTGAACTGCGTAGATTTCTTCACGCTTCTTCACGCTACATGTTCATCCTCATCGTTATAGAAAATGATTATTAATTTATGAAAACAGTTAATCGTATAAAGATATTATGATGTAATAATCTTGCAGAAATAAACTATTGCGAAAGACGCTGCTTAAAGTAACTCAAATACTTACAGGTATAGTTAAACAGATCAACAAACAGATATACTTATAGTTAAACATATCTCCCTTTCAACATACTCATGGGGATATTTCTTATCCATTGCACTATATCTTCTATAGCGCTCAGTGCACGATTTTTCTAATTTTAAATTTTATGTTTGTTGCATTACAACAATTAAAAATTACCTCAATCCCAGTCAGTAATGTTAATACAAGTTGAATTTAAACAATATCTTTAGAATTTTCTGTAATCAATCGATCCCAATCCAGAGTATTGATTGTAGATTATAGAGAACTACTATATCATGTAACTTTTAAAGAATTACTAAATTAAACATATGTGAAAAGTCCTGGTGAATAATGTGTAGATTGACACTATTTGTATGAAGGGTGGTAATATGAATGTCTTGGAAGCAGCGAGTGTAATTACGACAGATAACTTACTTATTACATAATCTATTTAATTCATCAGCCTGATGTTTAAAATGTTATTTAACATTTCAAGACTACCCTCGGCTTATATAACCTAATTTAATTACAATAACCGGTTATCTAAGGGCAGAGGCAGCTGTAATTCAACGCACATGCGATTATACATTTATTCATTAAATCGGTCAAGTTAAAGAGAAATATTCCCGTAGAAATGCTCCTGGGAATAATTACAAAACCTGCGATTTGAATGAGAATAGACAACGAAAGAGAGCTTCGGGTGCGAGCGAGACGGCTATCGAACAAATGTCGCGCGGGTTCTAACACAAAAACAGGAGGAGTAACGAACTAAAACGCCAGGTGTGAGCCGACGCCATGTGCTTCGTAACAGACTCTACATTTATTTATGCTTTTACTCACGGTCTTCGATTCATCTACCAGCAGCTTAAATGTTGTACAACTAAAAAGTATACAGTAGCACTATTTTTAATACTATATTGCTGGTGGTTATTGTTATAAAAATCGTATTTTTGTATCATAAAATATTGGAAGTCTTTTTAAACAAATAAATTTCTTATTACTTATTTCATTAAACGGTATCTAACGTTATATAACCTATATTTTTCCTTGACTTAGGCAAAGTTTGGACAATTATTTTTTAATAATTTACAACATTTATCTCCAAGTCACTGGAACAAATTTTAAGTAATATTATCGTAATCTCATAAAAAATAACTATTCTGTATCTTATCTACTGAAATCCATTTAAAATTCCTTAGCACAGTAATACAAATACAATGATATCAACGCCCTCTAGAAAAGTTTCATACAGCGCCATCTGACGGCGAATAGAAAAGATCTCTGCAATTCTGAAAGCAATTTAGTTGCGTTGTTATACGTAGATGGCGTTAACACCAATAAGTACTCTAAAAGTTTCTTGCACAGAAATCATTCGATAATTTTTAATGTAATAAAATTAACAAAACAGTATCAATACAAAATATTAAGATTTATATAACGATAATAAAATAAATAGAAGTTTCGAATTTTCGTTTTTCTTAGAGTTTTCATATTCTCGAAATGAAAGTAGGAGCGAACATTTTAATCCTCAATGTGATAGGCAAAAATAATACACAATACTTATTATGATAATGAAAATATCCGAATATGTTTATTGAAATAAACATTCAAAAGTAAACAATCTACTAAAACACTAATCTGTCGCCATCTAACCCACACCCATTGCATGTTTGTCTATTAATTTTCCCCTTTTTGTGTTAACGTTCTATTTTGTTTTAGTTAATTTATTTTGCTTTATGTTAAGTCCGTGGTGTGTATGTTGTTTTAGCTTATTTTGGGGCCCGACGGCACGTTGCAGACGGTCAAGAGTGAGTCTCGCCGAGGCCGCGGCAGAGGGCGCTCATCGACCACGCCCGTGAGTATCAGCCCTTTTTATCTTTATTTTCTTTTTGTTTTCTTTCATCCCTTGTCATGTTATATGTATCCCGTTTATGTTTGCGACGACTAATTATTTATTAACACACTGATTTTATTAACTAATGGAATATCTTGTCTACGTAACTACAGCGCAACTGACAATTCTATGTATTTAACATCATTTCAATACCCTATTATAAAAAAATTACATTAAGTAGTTTTCTATACATAACGTCATGATTTAAATATTAAGCTTTTAATTTTATGGTTAAACAGTGTAAGTACCACTTTTGCCTGATAATTATCATAATTACCCAAAACAAATTTTTCGTGTTAGTTAAAATTAGGTACATATAGGCAAGAATTGTATAATTCGGTTAAATATACAAAAAAGGAAAAGATACTTTCGGAAAGTACCGGATAAGACAATTCGAGTAACTACGGCGGATTCATTTAATTTAAACTTTCCACTGTCGGTGCTAAAGTTGCCGTGAATGCGCACAATCTACGAAAATGTGAAAACAAATCGTATTTGTACACGAAACTTGTATAAATAGCAGTTGTTCTCTCGTGTGAGGGAAAGCCCCCCTTCCTATACAAATAACTTGATATAATTCACGTGCACTATTTACGTAACATACCTTTGACCATAACATACTTAACGAGTAAATATAAGTAAGGAATATAAGTGCGATTTTAAATACATAACTTCGACAGTAAATTATATGTACGTAACTGAAGTAAAATAAGTCTCATAATGCTGACGTACTAATCATTTTACGCTGGAGTTCATTTGTTAGACGCTATTACCTTCTTGTCGGGCTATAAAATTTCTGATAATACGATTTCCACGAACGAGTTTAATACGACATAATAATTTTCATTATCTGTTTATTGTACAAAAATGGTAACTCTAATTTATACAAACACTTGCTAAAATTAAATTTTATAATCAATAAAATTTACAGTACAGAACGGATGAAACCACGCAGCTAAATTAAATAAAATGCCCCACCACAACACAACACGGAAAAAGTGACACGAATGAATGTTTGTTTCAGCTGTGTGATAGTAAAATGAGCCTTGACCCGTTCGCTGCGTGCGAATTCCGAATCATTCACGCATCTATTAGAGCGACGATAAATCAAACGAACACATACAAAAACGGGTTCACTCTCGGTTTCGGCCATGTACGAATAAGTGCGAACTGAGCGTCCGGTGACCGCCCACAGCTGAAAACAAACGCTATTCAGCGGAATTAATGCCAGTCGGACCATATTGCAAACCACTAGTAAACATTCCAACAATTCGCATCTATTGCGCGTTAAGTACCTTACCGTATATATCGGAAACGTACGAAACCAGTAATGGATACAGTTGTACTATTTGGCGAATCGATTTTCGTTCAACACGCCGCGGTGGCGCCGCCGGCGTCCACCTGTGTTCCATTGACGAGAGGTATTTGAATTGTAAATTGCAATTCGGTGAGCAAAAAATTTGATTCCATTGTCAATGTCCGCTTTAACACACAACAAGTGAAAGTGTTTTCCAGCTTTTTTTCAATTGCAATTTGTTTTCTGACTCGAAAAATTTTGGTTGAATTATTGTATGAGAAATTAACACAATTGAAATACATACTGTAGTATCACGCCTGAATAGCCGAAGAGGTAGTCAGCGGAATATAGTGCACTCCCACGCTTCACCGGTTACTTTTATGTCCCATTATGGAACAGGTGGTGAGCCTATTGCCATACACCGGGCATAAATCTAGACTCCGAACCACTACTAACATTTTCTGCTAGAAAATCTAAGTTAGAAAAAGCCAATCCGCGATCTGCACCCAGGATCTCTCGATCGTTAGTCGCGCTTGAAATCACTCGACCAATGAGGCTGACAATTGAAATATTGGTATGGAAAATCGTGCAACATGGAATAAAATCCGTGAAAGTACTTTAATTTCGAAAGCAATATCTTAGTACCTAGTGTCCAATTTATATTACTTATTTTACTTATTTTAACAATATTCTGAAAGATACCACTAGCATTTGAAAACAAGGTACAACAATAAATGAATAAACAAAACAAACAAATATACTTGAAGAAAACATTACATTAAACTAATATTTTCAATATAGGTATATTATATTTGTGTATTTATCATAAGTATACATATTATATAATATGTACGTATTCGATTATCACTGAGTACACATGCTACACAGGAATTTTATTCCTACGTAGTATTTGAAGAAATAATAAATGACAATATTTAAATTGATCTCTACATCGATTTTCGATAAAATCCCTTCAGTTGATTAGATGGATAAATATGAAAAGTAGCAAAAACCCTCGTATTTTTATATCTCTCATGGATAGATATAGTGTGTATACGTATAAACATAAAACTCGATGAAAATTTGCCAGACACCACAAATTGGACATAAGTTTGGATTTCACAAGAGTAGCGCGTTTTTCGGGATAAAAATAACGTATCCCAGCAGCCTGTAAGTTATGTTTATGCGAAGTATCACAGTAATTCGGTAATTTGTAGCCGCGTTTCAGAATGAAAACCATGACGCATACGTAATTAAAATCAAATAATAATCTTAAATATATAAAAATCAATTGCTGTTCGTTAGTCTCACTAAAACTCGAGAACGGCTGAACGGATTTATCTTATCTTGGTC